>JBAKBP010022420.1:0-38830 GCA_037953745.1 Lithodes maja
TTCTATAATTGGTAATGGGGTATTTGGCTTTCATCTTTTCATTTCAGTTTGTTGGCCGGTCTCTTGTGCTGTAGGTTCATCGGGTGAGTTAATAGAAGTTTCTTCATGTTCATGGCTTCTTTTAGCAACCACTCTACTGAATATTCAGAAGGGACTGTAGGAATCTCTGCTGCGGGCTTGATCTGCTCCCCATCACCCTCTCTTTTCTCGGTCTCCTCTTCCATATTCACCTCCTCTTTCTTATGGTTCCTGTTGTTATAATCCTCATTTTTACCCTCCTCCTCCTTTCCTCCCTCGTCTTGCACCTCCTCCTCCTCCTCCCCCTTGTCACTTTCCATAGATAGTATGGCCGCTGGGTCTCTCCCCTCGTACTTCCCTTTGAAGGGGGTAGGTGGCGGACTCTCTATCTGATTGTCCATTGTAGGTAACTTACCTTTCGGTCTATTATGGGATTGAAAAGGTTTTCCGCCTACACCGGCTGCGGTTTTTAATTTTGTTTTGTTTTTTATTGTATCTTGCCTCGATAAATTATATAATGTTGAGGCCGTACTACCAACGCCTTCGTCACGTGTGCACACGGGGTGAATCTGTTTATCTCAAGTTTTTGTTTTTTCTGGGTAAAATATTTCGGCAGCGTTAACTGTCTCGGTCGAGAAAGGCTCCTCCTATCGGACACTTACTCAGACTGGAGACAGGGTTGTTGTCGTTGTTGAACAGTGTCGACACCCGCTCAGATTCTCCTACAGCGAGGTGTGAAGGTGGAAAAGAAACAAATTTTCCGATTTTAAATACAATTTATTTAAAAAAAAAAACATGTTATTTCATTGTTCCAGTTGATGAAATCTTTTCATTTTAGGTCTACTCCTTTGTCGACTTGGTTAGACAGGAACGCATTGTAGGGAGAGGGGAGGCGGCATTGTCATCTTGTCCATCAGGAGACCGTCGTCGATTCCACCTCCCCCATTCATGTCCACCTTCGCCTTCTTTGCACTCTTCGTCAGGTACCGTCTCTGTGACTGGATCGAGATGATCGATCCCCTTTGGGTGCAAGATCCCCTTGTTCGCTCTCGTGGCTCGAGAGTATTGTAAGAGGGTAAACATAATTAAGCTGAAAACAATCAAGATCACCAGTACGACGAGTTGCAATGCTTTATCGTTGCGTTTATTCATTGGGTTGATTATTTGTATCCTCAACATGGAAAGAAGGGAATTAGCAAACCCTGAAAGCTAACTGGCATCGCCTTCAATGCATGCGGTACATCCGCACGGTAATGTCCACCAGCGTGCCCAATATTTCGAGTTCCTTGACAACAGATAAAGTGTTTTTGTCGCATTTCACCCTATGTCTCAGAGGGGATTCATCTTCCTCGAGGTAAATATCTGCCAGAAGAGTAGCACAGGTGTTGCGATACGACGATGACGAAGGAGTAGCAGTTAGGTTCTCCTCATCAGACAACGCCTTCCTCGTGTTCGAATGTCCACAGAAATGGTGATGCGCGGCGTCAAATATATTAACAATTTTGAAGGGCTGTTCTCTGATGACGGTCGGGGAGATGGCAGAGGAGTCGTCAGGGAAAAGCAGTCCCCACCCACCCGGCTCATTGAAAAATTTAATAAGGACTCCTAGAGCACGATTAACGAGGCGCGTGAAATTCTTCTCTTGAATCGTGTGGTAATTTCTCCTGAAAATTTTGGTCACGGCTGACAACATGACCGCACCGGCGCGCCTGACCGTCTTGCACTTGTATTGCATGTGTGATCGTACCACAAAGCCTATATAGTAACTTCTCTCGTCTTCGTTTGGAAAATATCCCGAGAGCACGATTCTGGATTGGGCTGAAATCCGCCATGGCATAGGTCCATCCTTCCATGTTTATGCATTGCCCGAATCGAAATTGTTTCTCCGGTCTCTGGAAGAGGTCTGGTAATAGTGTTGCTGCGGCTGACTCTTTGCGTAACCTCAAAAACGTGACAACTTCATTCTTATGTTTTACGTTACTGTCGTGAGAACGAGTCAATGGTATGGGGGGAAAGGAACTTGGACCGCATGTAAAGTTTCTGTAGACTGGGAAAAGTAGCTGGGCGTGCGCGTAATTAAGAATATTCTCCATTCTTACCCGTACTGTCACAGGTCTGAACGAACCTTCGTCCTCTATATCCAACAAGTTCATTAGAGTGTCGTAACCATATTCTTCTCCGTCTTCTTCATCCTCTTGTTTAAACTCTTCTTTTTCGTTCCCTTCACCGTCTCCTCCTACCGTTAGTTCCACCTCATCTCTAACGTGTCGACGCTTGGCTGGATAATCCGTACTCTCGAAGCCAAGCTCCAGTCCTTCTGCTTCCTCCCGTTTTTCTCTGTGGCATTCTCCTGTCGTCTGGCCTTATCGACCATTCTCCCCATCTCGAGCAAACTATTGCTCGGAAATTTCTTAACGTTCGCTGACCCCCCCGCCTGTCTGTCGTTCCCTGTATTACTGAGGGATAGAGAGAAATCCGTGATGAATTTAGCAATAAGGCGATCGATGGGATACAGTTTCATATCCGACAGAGGCACTAGGAAGGATGGGGGAGATTCTGTTCCTCCCGATCTGGTAAGAATAACCGGCCGTGTCACGCGTGAATAGACCCTACAGTAGATGTCCGCAATGTCAAATTTGACCACGGGATCTTCGGAAGCGGCCAGGTGTCGCTGGAAAGCTTTAACCAGTAACATGCATTTGCTATAAGTGTCCAATGCGAAAAAGTCGTCAATCAGACGTTCAAGTCCCAGGTGCTCCCTGCTAGCGACCCCTACGATACCCACCCAGTTTGAGTTTTGAGACAGGTTTTTGAAAAACGATTCAAAGAAGGCCTTCTCATGGGTAACACAACCACACTCCATTATATAATTGGCCAAAGCTTTAAGCGTTAATCTTCTGATGAAAACATTGGCCGAAGAGGAGGGGACGCCATAGAAACCCGGCGAACAGAATTGGTCCGAGCGACAATAATTCCCCCCTCTGACAAATTGAACCGATTTATTATTTTGAAGAAAGGGACTCAGAGATTTCACTCTTTTCAGGAAGTCGTGAACGGGAGATGATTGTCTCATAGGTATCGCGAAGGGATAAAAAAACACGTCCACGTAGACCTTTTTAGGGTTTTCCAAGGGGTCCGGCATTAAAAGTTGATAACTAGAAGCCTTTAAAGTCGTAGAGGGGGATTCTGTTTCGATTCCCTCCACGCCCTGTCCAGGCAAGGCAATAGAGGCCACATTGGAAGCGACGGCTCTTATTGGATCGTTGAGCCTTTTATCGACTAAATTGAAAGACAAGTACGGGATAGCCATTTGTACACTTGTCGATATTCGCCAATGACCTATAGTGGATAAACCAAAAAAAGACACTTTAGACTCTATGAGATAAATCCGTGTGACCGGTTAAACCAACATCGTGTCCGTTAAACTCAGATTGGATTGGCTTTTCATGGACCACGAACACGGGTATTGGCCATGTCTTCATCACCTTATGCAGGGGCCCCGAGGGCTCAAGTTACTGTTACAACGCCCCGTAATGCGAACGCCGGCCTGGTCGCAGCTCCCATGATGGCATCCCAAGACGAAGCCAATGCCAACATGATGAAAGCGAGAACCGTCATGGCCTTCATTTTCCTTATGGCTGTAATCGACATTGTGATTTGCATCTGCAACATCATTTGGGGACCCGGCGTTACGGAAGGTCGCGTGGCATCAAATGGGGTAAACAGCGGGAGCGGAGGCTCAACAGGCTCTGATAACAAAAAGAAGGCCTATCCTAACAGACTTAGGGATTACATTCTCATTGGTGTAAATGTTGTCGTCCTCCTCCTAGCCCTACCTGGAATGTATTATACCACACCCCAATAAAAACACAAAGTGTATGTAATAAAAGAAATCTGTAATATTTTTCATAATACAATCAATTTTATTGAACTTTACATGTGTTTTTTTTTATAACATTACAGCATACCCATTTTCATCCTCAGCTATTAATATGTGACGTGCAGGTGCCGCCAGGGGATCAATGTGTGTTGGCGGTGAAAGCGGATGCGTTGGCGGAGACAGTGGATACATTGGTGGCGGAGGTGACTGTATCGATGGTTGAAGAGGTGTCTCTGGAAGGGGTAACGCAGGCAGTGGTCGTTGGGGGGGCGAGGGTATCTTCATCGATGGTGGAAGGTGATGCGCAGGCAGTGATCGTAGGGTAGTTGAATGTGTCGGTGAATGTGAATGTGCCATTGGCTGTGAATGTGTCGTCGGATGTGTCGTTGGATGTGTCGTTCCCGGCGAAGGTAGCTTTGAAAGCTGGGATGACGCTCTCGAAGCGAATGACGTAGGCATATTTGAACACGTCAATGGCTGAAGGGGTATTACGGGCAACGATAGCGGGGTTGGAGAAAGTGACCTTACGGCGAGAGTAGGGTAAGGATAGTATCTGTTCTCACTTAGGTGGGACATATTTAGAGAGGGTAATGATGCTCTTCTTTGACAGAGACATTTAGAGTGGCAAGAAACAAATGCTAAGGGTTTCGGGATGTCATATATGTGCTCGCACTGACGAGTAAGATGCTGAGTATTTGTATAAAGAGCACCCTTATGCCAGCCCTCTGAAGGTCCAGGGTTCTTGATAGAGTTCCGGGTGATAGGAGACTTCTCATTCGTGTTAGAGAATTCGACAGAGGTGTATGTGATGGGTTCTATTGCGATTGCACCCAGCAGGGTTTGATCAGGATAAGGTCTCTGCTGTCGGAGGTTCGCGTCATTACTGTGGAGCATACTGAAAGTGGTAGACGGTGGCAAATAATCATGTCTTATCAGACGACGACTCGAATCAAGGTGTACGCCACAGAGTTTTTCGCAAGTTTCTTTGTTAACAGTGCCCACCTGTGAGCTACCCGAGATTCTTTTTCTCGTCACCTTCGACAAACATTGGAAAGGGGGGCAGCAGTCAGCTGGGGCGCCACTCTCCCCATTTTTCCAAATGTCGTTATCGTGCCTCGAGCGGCATTTTAGGCCTAAGCGATAAGCTCGACAAGAGTAGGCGACACACAACGAGAAAAATACACCGGTGATGCACCCCAGTGAAAAGCCTAGGATCAAGGGATGTTGATGTTCCACATACTCCATCTCCGGAAGGTTTCTTGAGGAAAGGGTTAGAACTTGGCAGACGTCGGTGTGCGTGCAGAACTTGCTCTGCCTTTGACGTGAATGGCGATGGCCTATGTTGGTCGGCCTTTATATCCCTAACATTACCTTGCCCCCATTCCTGAGGGAAAGCGGCTATACTTGCAAAACCACCAGGCAAGCACTCATTAGTCTCACACAACTAATCAATCACAATGTAGAAATCCTAGTTGTCTAAAGGGAGACTCCATGTAAACGTCCAACTTTTATTCATGGCTCTGCTACAAACTGGTTTCTGTGAACAAGGTTTACAAATAAGCCAACCGTACATATAATTAAGCCCAATGCAACACACATTAATAGTGTCTAGACGCTCCGGGGTTATATGAACGTTATACAACTCACACCTCTGTGCCGTCACGATGGCTAGGCATCCAGTGTTCAAGGCTGTGGATTATACGTGCTTTACCATGGACAACAACTGCGTGAGTGTAGCGATTGACTACGGAGACAATTGGCATAGTATGAGCAGCGTCATAGACCGTACTAACATGATAAAAAGTGAGCGAGACACGTCTCAGAAACAATTTACCGCCTTGAAGAGTAGAGATACATTTTTCAGTGTTCTAAAATTTGAAACCGTCGCAGTTATTGTGGTCGGGCTTCAAGATCAGAGGCTTACCCGTCTCTGTGTAATGAGAGCAGTGTCCAGCATAGCGGATACATTGGAACATCCAATATCTATAAAGAAGGTGTCTATAGTGAACACGGTGTCTACATTTACCCGTTTCGGCTTTAATTTTAACGGACTTTGCAACTTTTTCAAAAGACACTACATAGCTTACAACTACAATCCCTAGATGTTCCTTGGAATGTTCTTCAAGGTGAGAGTACCAAATAGACTTTTGGAAAAAGGGGAGACGGTGGGTGAGTATTACACACGAGCGGCGCTCACTCGCATGCAGAGCAAGAACAAGAGGGCCCTCTCCGAGATGTTCAGAGTAAAAACCGTATTAACATTTCGAGTCGGGAAATGCGCCATTCTCGGTGAGTGCGGCAAGGACGATGTGCCGATTATCTCCAAACTCCTGTTCGGCTTCTCGTATTATTTTATGGACCACAACATAAAGATGTCGAAGCGAGAGGCTAGACGAATCCAGCGTTTCTATAAGATACCGCCCTTGGAATGGTATTTGTACATCGATCTGTTTTTTCACTCGCATCCTTATGAGAAACCCACCACCGAAATGGTCACGCAAGCAATGCTGGAGAACGGAAACCGCGAAAGGATAGATTCCGTCTACTCTAACAATGCACTGGACGCGGAGCCCGTTTCCGCCAATCTCATAGAATCTCATGAACAACTTATTTCCAGATCTATAAAAGTAATCAGCAGAGGTTAATGACAAAAGTCAATTATTTTTACGGCCGTTCGAGCTTATTGAAGAATGCAGTGTCTGCTCTCGACGGTCAAATTAGATCACGGTCTTTTCTACCTCTTTCTTCTTCGTGTTCCTATTCCTCATCCCCATCTTCAGCGTCATCAACCTCCTCCACTCAACTCCGTCCCCAGACAATTGCCGAGTCCATGTATTCCATACATCCGAGATGGGTGAATACTCTATCGTGGCTGAGGACCTTATCTGAAAAGGACCCGTTACGGAAGTATATCGAATTGCGCCGAAGAGAAATTGAAACCGACAATTCAGCCGGATTCTTTAACAGAGGTTGTTTAACCGCTGCTACCGCTAAATTGGACAAATATATCACGGAACGCAAGGTTAAGGCCAATTCAGAGGAGGACATGAGATTACTTTCCCGTCAGAGATTTGACAACCAAGGCCTCGGTACATGTTACACTGTTGCCGGTAAACGTCCCAATCTTACTGAAGAGAGGCAAGAACATTCTCATGCCCTATCTAGAGTAGCTACAACACATGCGGCTTGCAAGCTGTTGTTTACAGAAATACATGCGGGTAATGCTTCACAGGTTGCCCGCATTTTCGACACAGACATTTACAGTACATTGCAGCATGTAAATGACCTGCCACTAACTAGGGGCCAGAATCTCGCCATCCAGAAATCAGAAATGCGTAACTACTCCAACAGTAATTTCTCGTACACTACTCCCGGCGACGCATTCTTCCAATGGGTTTTTGAAGAGGCCGATAAAAATGCCGCCAAAAGAAGAACCAATCATCCAGACTCAATTACCACGAGGACAGGAAGAAATAGAAACAGCGAGGAAGATGTGCCCGATCACAGTCGCCACCGACACCATCACAACAACATGACGAGAGAGAGGAAATGTATCGTGTGTGAAGAAGTATTCGTGGATACTTTACAATCTTACAGTGACATGTTATCGAGTGTCTGCACCAGTTGCGAAAATTCAAGTAAGAGGTCAATTCATCTAGCCATAAACATTTTTAAAAGAAAGTTCCCAGATGAAAACGATGAAGAAGAGACAAAGAAGAAGAGGCGGGTAGAAGATTTTAATGTGTCCACTGTGACAGATGACAAGACCGGCCACAGCATCACTGTTGACTACGACCATAAAATCCACAAGAAGAATGAATTCGTAAACAAATTCACCCCCATAGATTTTATAGATTCGGTAGACACACGAAAAGACTTAGACACGGGAATGTTCATTGTTGTGTTGAGGTTAAATATCAATGGTATAATGAAGGCCATTAAATGTAGCAAAATATTTCGTCCGGACGATCGCCCAATGGCCAATTACCGTACGGCGTTACAAAGCAACACTCAAATAAGATCGACTCTTCTGGGACTACTAAAACTCATTTTGAAAGAGTCTGACATAAACAAAGAGGGCGCTTTGGCGATCCGGAAAATACTGAAAAACGCTGACAAAAAAGAAACGGCGGCGGCAACGAACGACGATACGCAGGAACTGGCAGATACGGGTTCATCGTCTTGTACTTCTTCCTACTGCTCTGCCATGTTCAGCGTTCTCCGCACTCTCGAGGAAGTGGGAGGAGTTCATTCTCTGCAGCAGTTGCAAATGCAGAAGCAGCAGATGCAGAGTATCGACTACCACCAGCCCTACGGGAGGTCATTGGCTAACAGTATTAATCTGTCCCACGAAGATGTCGCCGTCTATGTGGCGATACTGTACGGGGTGCCCAGAACCACGTTGAAGAATGTGACCACACTGTTGAACGCCAGACGGGGAGGAGGAGGTGGCGCGAGAAAGCTGATTGATTCCGGATTGCTCAACCAGGAGACGGCGCTGGCAATTTCCGCTGCTCGGTTCGGCCTGGAGAAGAACAGGGAGTGAGCAGAGGACGCCGTGAACCGCATCCAGAGTATAGTGAACGGATTTATGTGATACAGGAGAATTCCCAGAAAAATACACACCCTTTTACTTTACGCGCTTCAATAATGAGGCGGCAGTGCACGTCGGCTTGTCGTCCGAAGGTGAGCCTGTGCTCGATAACAGTAGATACACGCTGGATAGCCAACAGGCTACAGTCAACATCGAAGCCAGCGCCGATACAATTACCGAGGTTGTGACAAAAATTAATAAGCTCATGAGTAATGTGTTTCTGGACGGGAAAGGGTTGAAAGATTTTGTTTCGGACGTTTCACACAAGGCTCTGCCCCTGGTCCTGAAATGGGGCAACACGGTAGAGAAGAAATTGAGAAATCCGGATGCTGACATCATCACCGACCATTCTTTGGTCTTGGAAAAGATGGCTGAGGCGCACAACGCCTTGCGTAGTATATCAACCGCCATCACCCGCTCATACGCTAAAACCGTATTTCAGCTTTGTTCCTTGCGAGATATTGAAGATCTGAAACGCAACATGGTGGCGTGTTGGTCCATCCTTTTAATGGACGCCTTGGAGAAAATATTAGGCGCCGTTTTCTTTGCTGTTAACTTCAAAGAGAAAGGCACGACCGTAGAGAGAGCCGTGCACAAAGTGGGACAGATAGCAGGTGTGGTGGGGATCAGGGTGAAGATAGAGAGGAGAAAGACGGAGGACACATTATTGGGTATATGTTTATTCATGAAGGTATTGCATTCATCGTTTGTGAACATGGTCATGCTTTTAGACCAACTGTCCCAGAGTGAAATACATGGGACTCGCATCACGCAGGAACTGCTGAGGTTTTATGGACCCGATTTTACATTGCCGTGGCAGAGGTTTGAGGAGGTTATTGAGAGGAGATACCGCACTGTGGAAGACCTGATACCTTTGAGCGTGACCGATGATCGGATAGATGCGGCTGTGGTTCTACCAGGCCCCTTATATGTGCTCGTTTCGGACGCCGCCCTGGCCTTAGAGAATATCCGTTCTTCCCAATACAGACTGATTTCTCTTATAGAGAAAATGTGCAGACCGTGGGAAGATTTCGTGGACCGCTACAACAATGAAGGCCGAAGATTGGAGCAACCGTAATGGCAGCGCCACGAACGTCACTTCAAAAGCAGCATCGCCCCCTGTCCTGAAACTGAAGACCACCATCAGAAAAACAAGGAAGATAAAAAAAATATCGAACGCCTACCGGATTTGGCTGGCATCTCTTAATCCTGTTGTCAGTGAAGAAAGGCTCCCCCAAGAGGTCAGGAATGTGGTCACATCTCAGATGCACAAAATTGGAGAATCGTCAGACATAAGTGCCTTTGTAAAGTATTTCTTCCAGGCATTGCCCGTAGATGACATTTCTAGACTTATTATACCGGTGGTTAACCCTTCCTCCCCGGGTGTCATTTTAATATGACACCACGGCAGATGGGCAGGTACCCGGGTGTCATTTTAATAGACAGTAAGCTTGAAAGCCTATGCAGCTTGGTCTGAACGCTGTGCGTCCGACGCATGTAAACAAAGCCGATCGTTGCGTCACCGCACCTCCGAAAACAAAAAGGAGAAGACTCGTTTGTTATTGTATGTCTGTATGTCGTTGTTTCAGTAGTGAAAAGATCGTCGTATTGCTAACATTGCCTGAAAATGCTCTCCACTAAAATCGTCATCACAACTGAACCAGTTGACTTAGAGAGCTCTACTCAATGCCAGTCTACAGATTGGAAACCGCACTACATTTATAGATGCGTGGGAAATTTCTATCAGTTAAAATTAACCAAAATACGGTAGCCTAGGCCTAGACGTTTTTCGGCCAGATCGCCCGGGTATGCCGCACTGTCATTAGGAGAGCTAGCCCGGGCCAGGAGGGTTAAGCTGCGTATAAATAAACCCGTGGAGGACCTAGTGAAGAATTATCCCCACAACATTGCTGATTTGAATGTAATGTTTGAAAAAGCAGCCACTGTTAACACTACGATTCCTTCCTCGTCATCTCCTTCTTCTTCTTTAATTCAGATGATACAAAACAGACACAGACCCAACAGTGGCATACCCCATGGAGTGTTTATTTTTAAGATCAAAAAAATAATGAGAAGTTTGTTGGATCAAATAGTTCAGGTGATCAACAATCCCGATAACATTACCTTTATACCCATCACTCTTACTAAGGATATGAAGAAGAAGCTGTGCATGATAGTGTATGCGTCTGTCAGCACCTTTGCTGGTGAAAACCTTTGTTCTGTATTCACAGAAGATACAGTTTTTGTCGATACATATTTGGACGATATAACCCTTTAGCTGGTGGCCAACTACTCCCCGTAAGGGTCAACACTTATTTTGCCGCTTCGGGTTTATATACGGCCCGTTATCCAGAGCCGTACTACTCACTACCTCCGTCACGTGTGCACGGTGTGGTGATTTTTTTTTTACAATAAAATTTGTTTAATTAACCAGAATACTTGTTTCTTTTCAACCTTGACTCCTCTTCCTAGATTCGATGACGACGTAGTCGAATCTAGGAAGAGTTTCTGGGCGATATTAGCGGGGCGGCGTTACTGTCTCGATAGTAATTGACGAGATTGTAGTCCGAGTGGTATCAGGGTTCTGTCGGGTAAGTTGCGTTAACAAACCGTCGCCCCAACGTGTCGGCCATCGTCGGGTTGGTTATTGTCCTCTTCCGGGCTTCGCAGCCTTGGGTGAAGAGTTACACGAACGTGTTTTTTGGTAAAAGTCTGCCCATTCCGTCTTCGGAGCTACACCGGCGTCGACGGCGCTCGTTAGCTCCCTTTGATCTCGTTCTTCTTTTTCGAGCCAGGATCTTTTTATCTTCTGGTAATTTTTGGGACCGAATACTGGCTCGTATGGGGTTTTTCCCATATATAAATACAGCTAGGCGGAAAGTAACAAAAACAAGGATTCGAGTAGTAAATATTTGTATTTTAACAGTTTCGGCAAAATGTATACATAATATACGATTGCAATAGAGAATGGTAATACAATGTTGGTAGCCCACCACGCCGCCAAAGGGTTATTGCATTCAAATTCCAGCCTTACCTCAAACATCCATGTAAGGTCATTTGCCCGGTAAAGGGATAATAATAGAACCTTTTTACTGGATAAATACATTTTATTGCAAAATAGATCACTCAACAGCAGAGAGTTTATATTTAACCCTTTTGAGGGCAATGGGGAAAGTTTTACAGAGACAAATATCAACTTCAACTGTTCTGTTTGGAATTTAGATTTTATTATACTTTTTTGCTCCGGATAAGAATTACATGGTGCCGCACAATGCCTCGCTCATACTACACGAGGCGTTAATTTTAATATTTTTATTTGGCAAAATGTACAAATAAAAATATTGAAACAGTTGGTCCACATGTCAGAGGGTTATTGTATTCAAATTCCATCCTTACCTAAAATAAGCCTGTAAGGCCATTTGCCCACTAAAGGGTTAAGGAGTTATTGTATGGATTTCACAGAGTCCGTGAGCCTCACAACTAGTTCAAAAGGAATAGCCCCACTATCGGGGGATACATTGTAATGAATCTCGACAAGAGCCTCTCCACTTTCTCCCCGTTTCACAGAGGTTCTCTTGATGTAGGTAGCGACTGGGAATTTTAAATTAGCTGAAGCGGCAGGACGAGCAACGGCGTATTATTCGTATTATTCGTAATCACCAGCTTCAGGGAGCTGAAGTGGTCCTGAGAGCTGTCACTCATCTTAAGGCCTATTTTGATGTCGTAGTCCTTTACATTCTCCGGTGTGCCTAAGGGGTTACGAATTTTAACATGTCCTAAAGCAGTCTTGAGGTCCATATTTTCCGGGTTTAATTCCAGCGTGGTTTTAGTGGCACTGCCTGTTAAGATAAGGTCCACGTTGGTTGTCCCCATATTGTCCTCCCATACCTTCTTCATTTGGTTACCCATAATGCCCATAAGAACGACGCTGACGACCAGAAGTACTACCGCCACCACGAGCAGCGCGTCCCGAACACGGATGACATCCATGATAATCATTTTTCAAGGAGCAGTAATGTAACAATGATGGTGTCTTTAAAGGTTCCAGTCGGTTGTCTCTGGCGGTGGTCATCCGTGTCTGTTACCTTAAGGAGAAGAGTTGATGAAAGTATTTACATAACCCTAAGCGGGCAAATGACCACTTCAACCCTAACGATGTTTGAAAGTCAAAATTACAATTCTGCCTTCATTATTTTCCGTTTCACTTCTGGGATCTAACAGGTGTGCATGTGGTCTGAGTTAGTTAGCGCGTGGGTGCACCATACCACAGTATCGTTTAGCACCACCTCCTCCTCTTCCGCTTCCTCTTCCCCCTCCCCCTCAGCTCCTGAAGAGGAGGATTCCCCTTGATCCTCTTCATTATTGTCCCAATCAACGGCACCGTCTTGAGCCTTAAGGTAGGAGTGAGGCTCCACATTGGAGACAGTGGGCTTGTACAGAGGTAACATGTTTTTGAGTTGCAATTGTTTTGAATCGGGGGCACCTACTATCATTTTACCAAGAGTGTTGTTTATGCAACACATTTTGACTAGGCGGGACACCGTGTTCGAGACGCACTTGGAATTTTGCTCTAGGTAGGAAGTGAACCCATTTAAAATGTTGGCAATAGAAGGTGCTTTGTAATCGATGATCGCAGATGCAATGTGCATTGCAGAACCACAATTATAGACATCTCTTTGATTCTCGAAAGATCGGTCGAGCTTACTTTCCCGATCAGATGGAAAACCCAAAACATTACTCATCGCACTCTTGACCTGGAGCTCGCCGTTTCTTGTACCTGACTGAAGGGACACATACATCTGCCTCACGGCTGCCTCTTTGTCCGCTTGGGTCAATAACGGATCGGCCGTCGCTTTCTCGATACTATCAATGTTCTCGTTCGGGTTGTTGGATTTTTCCCTTTCCTTTTCTTTGTCTGCCAGCGACATGTGTTCTTTCGCCATTTCATCAGAGAGGAGTTGGTTGACGATGTACATGCAAGGTAATGTTGTTTCAAAGGCAAATTTCGATATACTTCTTGTTAGAATGTGATGATATTCGGAGGATTTCGTGTAAATGTTCGGCCAGGGGAGGAGCACAACAGGTACATGCAACAGGAGTGCAAGTTCTCCCAAGCTTCAGCACACGTTGATTATGTTTGTATCGAGCATGCTAACCACAGTCCCGAATATCAAGCGGATGCCGACCGATCCGGCCAGTTGTATCTGGTTAAAGTCCCCCTTCAGGATAAAACTTTCTAAATTATTATCTTCTCTTTCACCTTTACCTTGTTCCTCCTCAGAGGATGCGTCCGCTCCCCCAGTTTGTACATCGTGTGCTTGGTCCGCAATATTCCCAAAAACACTGATAACCTGTGTAGATATATTGGATGTCACGCTCACCAGTCTCCGCCAATTCATCAGAGAATCGAATTTGTAGGATAATAGTTGCTTTAGGTAACCTAAGCGATCGTTCAATTTTTCACTAGGGTCTCTCACTTTGGATTTCATTATCTGGTTCAGTTTAGTTTTCAATTCGACACCCTTGGTTTGGGAACGGTACCCCCCTCTGAAATGTGATGTTGGGTTGCCCTTGGGTATGGCCACTAAAGTACCCCTCATCAAGTCGGCGGCATTACCTGTAGCGTCGCCGCTATCACCCTCCTCGACTCTGTGAGTCGAGGAAGGTGACGGATGTGTAACCATGTTTCCTCCTCCTGCTCCTCCTCCTCCTCCGCCGTCGCCCGGTCATTCGGAACTACTCCTCTCTTTGTAGCTCTTATATTCCAGAGGAGTGAAGTCCAAATCTGAGAACATGGGGTTACACATGACTTGCTCACTCTGAATAATTTCTAAGGTATCGTTCGATTTTCTAAATAATTCAGCCGACTTTAAGTCTTGTATCTTGGCATACCGACCAAACATATTAGCCATTAATTCAATGGCCAACATTTTCTTCAATAGAGTCAAATGTTCCTGCGGGGGATTGTGCAACTTATCACCGACGCCGTACCCAACAATTGCATCTGCCAGGGAGGCACATTTCATACCCTTGATCTGAGATCGTAACATTTCCACCTTAACCTTTAACACGGTATCGTTGACTCTCTCGTCTATTCTGGCTTTCATCTCTTTGCTCGCCATATTGGTCACTGCCCTTCCGACCTGGTTGAAATTACTCTCGGTGTTGGAGTATGGCGCACAAGAGGCAGAGAACGAAGAGAAGCTACTCTGGCTAGCCTCATTGGCACTCTCCGTTCCCTTGAGGGCGGAGGAGGAGATAATGGGACCACGCGACTGTACCGAGCTAGGAAAATGTCTCGAGAGGGGTGCATAGTGTTACGAACTGGCACTCGGGTACACAAGGGCTCTCAATCAGGACTCGAATACGGCTCGCTGCCACAACGGAAACACACGATCCCAACCCCTGAGTACTGCCAGCCGAACAAAAAACACCAATACCCTCCAGAGTTCAATCTGCTATAACGGGGTATACAAGAACTCGGTACTAGTGTTCAACAACAGACTAATAAAGAGACAGGAATTATCTAGTCTGGTCAACAATCAAACAATGAAGTAAGAAACAACAACACCAAAGAATAGTGTTGGCCGAAGCCGAAGTAATCCACCCTTGACTATGAACTTAAGAAGTCCACCACCCTCTACTTCGGATCGGCACTATTACGTTACGTTAATTAATAGTCCTTAAGCATCGAGCAAGGAATCTTCTGAAAAAAGTTAGATGCTTCTCGGATGCTCGTAAGAAGTATGTATCGGATTTTGAACAGTAATTCAATAAGCAAAAACACTGGCAATTAAATACTATTAAAGGCTTAAATTGGCATAAGAATAATTAAAAGAATATGCAATAGTAAATGGCAAACATTAACCCGGGAACTGCGGGGAGACTCTTAAGAGTTCCCCCGGCGGACTGCGGGAAGACTCTTGAGAGTAAGTAAAAAAAAAAATCAACTTTTGACATCGAATTTTTTTTTTTTTTTTAATTTTTTTTTTTTTATTTATTTATTTTTTTTTTGGCCCCTGGGCCATGCAAAATCTCAGTCCTCTACCTCCCCTCCTTCCCCACTTTCCTCCTCTCCTTCAGTTATCACCTATTTTCCCTATTATTCCCTTATTCTGAGGTATATTTTCGTGCTAACATTAGCGAGTTGCAAGCAGGGTGTTGTCATCACTGATGGCAAGCGAGTGCAAGAGAGAGAGAGAGAGTATCGATCGACTGTGTCTCAGTGGCCTTGGGGGAAATTGGCGGGAAAGCAGTTTGCCTCACCCATACATTATACAACTCGCGGGCTATATCTCCGATTTTGACCATCCAAACGCTGTTTTCACTCGTTTTATTGTTGTTTCAGGTTAATACCTTTATAATCAACCCATAATAGGCGCATATGGATAATTATTAATGCTATTAATGGTACAATGAATATTTTAGTGACGGAAACACCTCAAATACGTCAGCACAGGGGGACGTTTCCAATTACCCCCATGCGCACTTGTTAGGTTAAAAGGAAGTACTCCGCAAATGCAACGGCAATAGCCTACTCGGATTGTGCTCGTGGGCCACTAATCACTAAAGTAGCCAAGCTTGCAACACATGAAATCAATAGTGCATAAACAATATCATACATAAGGAAAGCTTCAATACTATTCTGTATCTACTAATCGAGTAAAGTCTAGCTGGGGTGCTGTAGGCAAAAAGGTAGCAGTGACTGAGCAAAAACGGCTCGTAGCCTAGCGAAGTCCTCACGACTGTTTAAAGTATTACGTTAAAACTAACAAGTGCACTTTGAGAAATCCAGATCCCTTGTATCTGGTTTTCTCCCGGCTCCTTGACAAAGTAAAAACAAACTGTTAATAAAATACAGGGTGGTTAGGCTCTTGCCCTCACGCACTGTAAATGATTAATCAACACAGTCAGCCGCGAAGACAACCTAGGCTTCACTGAACCGAAACGAGTATGCAGGTTTATCGCTTAACCACTGCATCAAACAACAACTCGTAACACAGAAAAGCCTTACCCCAGTCTAGCATTACCTAGACTAGCAGAAAACAGGAATAATAATAATAACACACAGGGAAATGCATATACAAGTGCAACAAACATAAATCAATCCTATTCTAAGTCAACCTTTCCAAAATAGGCTATTTAATAGGCAAGTATCTCGTGAGAACTCAAGCGATAATACGTTGGCTGACTAGCTCTGCACCAACGGGACCATGGAAGTTAAACAGGGCAGGGAAAAGAGGAAATAAGAATGTAAGGTAGTAGAGAAAGTTCCCATCAGTCAGAAGAATATAAATAGTTAGCAAGGGAAATGAGAAGTCACTGTGCCTAATGAGTTCTGATGAAAAAATGGCTAGACTTCCCTTTTATACCCGGCCCTCTAGTGAGCCCAACGTGAACTACTAAGGACCGCCCACTGACCACCATTACGTAATTTCTCTCTCTCCTCTGAGATACACAAAGGCTCCCCTAGCACTGAGGGAGGGAGGAATGAGAGTGAGTTAGGCCTACCTCCTGCCTGGCGTACCCACTGACACCTAACTGTGGCTGTTTCTCTTCCCATCATTACAAATAAGTTTTACACACAACACTTATAACTAATGATATAAAATAGAACTCGTTGACTCAGATGAAAACAAAATACATATTCATAATACTTATAGTACAACAGCTCACACGAACTAAGTTAGGAAACTCTACATAGACTACAGCCAAAGTTCCTGCCCTGACGATCCTAGCGAGAGTGGGGCATGACTAGGCGTTCTGTACAGCATGCTCACACGTGGACATGCGTCACACCTCCTCCAAGATTTTACTCGCTCAACCCTGAGCTAAAATCTGACAAACACAGAACCCCATCAAGCCCCCCACACCCAGCGACCGCATGGCACTAAAACAAAGCTGAGTTTATCACCAAAACACATCTTATTGTTAAAAAAAAATTCACATTTTATAACTCCTCCCAACAATAGCAAAAAGACACAATATCATGCTCCCAGAGCGAGCTTACAGCAGCTCAGCTGTTTGATAGTTCGTGGACTACTCAAACTCTATAGGCTATGACAAACTTATACGATTACCTATATCAAAAGAAAGAGTTTTTATATGATTTTTATATTTTAATATGTTTTTTCCCGGCTGCACTATAAGGGCAGCCTATTTTCCTCCACTCAAACCCACACACCTGTGATAGCCTACGACTGATCATCCACCCTTGATAAACAATCCGCGATCACATTGTCACATCCAGCAATATGACGGATGTCCAGGTTATACTCCTGCAACATCAAAGACCACCTGGTCAGTCTCATATTGCGATTGTGAAATTGATTCAGGAATCTCAAAGGGTGATGATCAGTGTAGATAACCACGACTGGGCCATAGGCTGGAACATACACCTCGAAGTGCCTGAGCGACAGCACAATCGCCAGTAATTCCTTTTCTATTGTAGAATAGTTCTTTTGTGCAGCATTGAACTTCTTAGAAAAGAAACTTACTGGGTGTTCCACACCTTCATTGTCTGTCTGTAGCAAGACGGCACCAGCCCCTACACCACTAGCATCTGTTACCAGCTGAAAAGGCCTGTTAAAGTCTGGGGCCCTGAGTATCGGGTGAGTACATAGCAAATGTTTCACCAAAGTGAAAGCCTTTTCACACTCAGGTGCCCACAAAAACTTTTTGTCTTTAGATAACAAATCTGTGAGAGGTGCCAACACCGTTGAGTAACCTTTTATGAAGCGTCTGTAGTAGCCTATCATACCCAAGAATCTCATAACCTGCTTCTTGGTTGTTGGGTGCGGAAATTTATTGATAGCCTGTACCTTGTTCTGAGGAGGGCACACCTGTCCCCTTCCCACTACAAACCCAAGGTACTGCACAGTGGCTTTTACGAAGTCACACTTTGCCAAATTTACTACCAGACCTGCTTCACTAAGTTTCCGGAACAAGGTCTCAAGGTGCTCACAATGGCTCTCAAAGTCGTCATCATAAATGATTACATCGTCCAAATATACGGTGCAATTTGGAATGTCCTTTACAATTTCATTCATCAGGTTCTGAAACGTTGCTGGTGCATTCTTAAGTCCGTAAGGCATAACATTGCACCGGTAGGTACTTCCGTCCACAACAAAATCACATACCTCTTTAGCACGCTCGGACAAAGGTACTTGCCAGTAACCTTTTACTAAATCTACTTTAGACAAAAAACAAGCATTACCAATTTTGTCAACACTATCATCAACCCGAGGAAGAGGATATGGGTTAGTTGGAGTCAAACCGTTTAACCTACGGAAATCAATACAAAAGCGTACCTTGCCATCTGGCTTAAGCTGCAGTGTTACGGGGGAAGTCCACTTAACTGTGCCTTTCTCTATCAACCCTCTACCGAGCATATACTCCAACTCATCCCTCAGAGCTGGTAGTTTTATGGGGGGCACACGGTACGGGATTGACTTAAAGGGTATATGGTCCCCCACGTCAACACCATGCATAGCCTGAGTAGTGAGGCCTGGGTGTTCAGCAAATACAGTGGGGTATGAACCGAACAACTGACGGATAGCATCAAACTGCGGCTCAGGCAAATGAGCTATAGCCTCGTCAGCCCTTAGGCTCGAGTTCCCCGCCCACTGAGCCGCTGAATCATGTTGATCCCAGCTATCCTCCTCTGAAGCTTGACTGCCCCCCTCTCCTTCTCCACCACGGCTGCAACAAGCCAACACAGGGACAGTGAGAGGCTCAGAGGGGCGCCTCACATACTCTTTAATAAGGTTCACGTGACATAACTGGTTCTTTTTCCTCCTGTCTGGAGTGGCAACAAGGTAATCTAAATCTGAAATTTTTTCTACAATTTTATAAGGTCCAGTGTACTTCGCAGAGAGGGGGTTACCAACCAAAGGCAACAAAATTAATACCTCTTGTCCTACAGTGAACTTCCGGAGCCTCACTTTGCGATCATACCTGTCCTTCATCAAAGCTTGTGATTCTGTCAAATTTCTACCTGCCATCTCCAGACTCTTAAGCATGCGCTCACGGCTTTCAAGCACATACTTTAATAATGGACAAGGCTGCACAGTCCCCTCCCAAATTTCTTTCAGCATGGTAAGGGGGCCCCTGACACGGTGTCAAAAAATCAGCTCGTTTGGACTAAATCCCAGGCTCTCACCAGGTACCTCCCGAGCAGCAAACAGCACATAAGGCAATCCAAGATCCCAATCCATACCGTTGTCAGCACAATAACACCTGAGCATGCTTTTAAGTGTAGCATGCCACCGCTCAAGCACCCCTTGACTCTCAGGGTGATACGCTGACGATACTACTGCTCGTATCCCATGCTGTTGCATTGTTTGCTTGAACATGTTGGGGGTGAAATTAGATCCCTGATCAGACTGAATCTCCTCCGGGTACCCGTACCTTGAGAAGTACCACAACAAGTTACTGACTACCGTCTTAGCCATTCCATTTTTCATAGGGTATGCATCGGGGTATCTAGTGGTAACACCCATTATGGTTAACAAAAATTTATTTCCAGCCTTAGTGGGAGGGAGTGGACCAACCATGTCAACAATAATTTTACTAAAGGGTGGCCCAATCACAGGAATAGGGTGTAACGGAGCCTTAGGAATAACTTGGTTCGGTTTCCCGACACGTTGACAAATATCACATGAGTTTATCCATGACTGCACAGTGCACATGAGACTTCATCCCCGGCCACCAAAACAATTTCCCCAAAGCCGCCACCGTTTTCTTGGCACCCAAATGTCCTGATAATGGAGAATCATGAGCCAACCTAAGCAAACTTTCCCTGCAGCCCTCTGGCACGACCAGCTGGTCAACTGTACCTGATCCGCCCTCCCAGTTCCTTTTAGGATCTTGATATCGGTGGTATAAAATTCCATTAAAGAAAAAAAAATCCCCTGCCTTTGCATCCCTATCTTCTTCTAACTCCACAGCCCCATTGGTACACTGCAAAACCTCTGGATCCTCTAATTGCAACTTTCGAATGTCTGTGGGAGCCAACATGTCTAACTGCTTGGTCAACAACTCATGCCCTCCCCCAACATCCAACTTAGACATCCGGTTTTCTCGCTGCTGTGCTGTCTCTGAGTCTCTGCCTCCTCCACTACTTTATCAACTGTGTTAGGCACTGGAGTTACAACAGACTCGGTCAAAGGTCCTGCTATTGGGTCTTTTGGGAGAGCCACTGGTTCTAAACTCTTCAATCTTTTCCCAGCCTTCCGCTTCTCCTTAATTCCCTTCCTCCGCTGTTCTGTGGCCTGGGAAATAGGCTGTGATACCTTAAATGCTTGGGAACGAGTTACCACACATGCCATCTGTTGGTGTTGACAACTCACTACCCACTCTTGTTCCTCCCTACTCACGTCGGCCAGCCTCTCGGCAACGACTAAGGGTGGAACGTCTAAAGTAGGCACCGCAAAGTCGTTGCCGAGAAGAAGGTCGACGCCCTCCACTGGCAATTTCTCAACGATCCCAACATCTAAGTCCTTAATCACACCATCAACTTCCAGCTCCACACGAACCAACGGGTATGACCTGGTCGCATTAATACCCTGAACAACAACCACCCGTGCCGCATTAATTGGTCGCCCCGTGAAATTCTTCAAAAGTGTCTGTGAAGCTCCAGTATCACGCAAAACTTCCACCTTATGCTGGAAACCCGCCCAACTTACCCTACCGGTCCCTCTATGGGCGCAAAAGACATCACGGACAGGGGTCGAGCCTTCCTGAGTCTTATACATACCCTGTGACCCTGCCGCTGGCAAACTACCCTGGGTAAATCCAGACAACATTTCAGCCACACCTATGCTGCGCACCAAAGACACGGCTGCAGCTGGTGGCTTACTAGGACAAGATTTTGCATAATGCCCCTTCTTTCTACAATGAAAACATTCCACTTCCCCTATCGGTCTCTTCTGATAAGGGGCGGAGTTCTGACCCTTCTGTAATGGGACGGCTGTAGTCTTTGGTTCAGTCCTGGTATCTTGGCTTTTAAACTGAGGTTTATATCTATAGTGATTGTCCTGAGCTCGAGGGTTTGGAGTATCGCGCCCCTTGGGAACTGCATAAACACGCTTTACAGATTCACATCCCCTGATTAGCGACAACCTGAAGTCAGCCATCTCAGCTGCCTCTTGAAGAGTTCTTGGGTTCTTTTCTTTAATAGTTAAAGTCATTTCTGCACCAGTACACTTATAAAACTGCTCGAGCAGAAACAGCTCAGTCAACCGTTCTGCCGTCTCAGCTTTCTCAGAACGTGTCCAGTTTTTAAGTGCATCTTTTAAGTCCCGGGCATGTTCAAGAAAGGTCGCCTCCCTAGTCTTTGTAACACCCCGAAACTTCAATCGATATGTTTCCGGTTGCAACTCGTATGCCCGTAGGACAGCTCTCTTCAATTCTGGGTAGTCAATGCAAGACTCTAAAGGCAGTGCATCATAAGCCTTCAGACCCTTACCCGTAAGTCTTGAGGAGACTAGAGCTGCCCACTTCTCTTCAGGCCAATTATGCTCCCTACACTTCTTCTCAAAACAATTAAAAAATTCTGTGACTTCAGTTTCACTAAATACCGGCACCAATTTGACTAAGTGGGCTAAGGACTGTTCTCTTACTTGGCCCTCACGGCCCATCCGAGTCCCTGTCGACTCTGCACGAGTCTTATCTAATTCTAATTTAGCACAATATTTCTCTGAGTCGTACCTAAGCTCAGCCTCATGCCTCCTGGTCTCATCCTCCTGCCTCCTAACCTCAATCTCATGCCTCCTCGTCTCATCCTCCTGCCTCCTGGTCTCATCCTCCTGCTTCCTAGCCTCAATCTCCTGCTTCCTAGCCTCAATCTTAGCAAGCTCAAGTCTAAATACCATATCTGGAGACAGGCAGGAAGAGGGAGCTGCCACTACTGAAGGAGGGGGGGCAAAAACTGGGGAACCACCACGTGCACCACCCGAGGGCACTCCAATCTGCCAATTCTCATCCCTCTGTGGGAGAGTGCTAACCTCCGGTAACTGAGTGGACGGCACTGTGGGAGTTGAGTGAGAGGGGATCTGGGGAGGAACCCCCCCAAACGCGCTCTCCTCCGAAACCCCATGTCGCCCATGCAACACCCAGGAAATCAGCTCCCCCTTGGACATCCCTGCTACATTGGAAATGCCCAAAACCTTGGCTATCAGGTGCAAGCCACAAACATCCACCCCAGTCAGCCTCTCCTCCGTCACGTGGTACCGCTTACTCACAAAAACTCTAGCATCCTCCTTACTGGTTACTAACGGCACACCTTCAAATGACATCTCTCGCTCATCGTCAGTGCTAATGCACGACATACTGAAGTCCACAAAAAAATTCTCGAGACAAAAGTGTTAAACTTCCTATGCAAGCACTAATTACTAAATTAACTGGAGTCTCTTAAATGCTTTACTAATTGCCATACAAAAAAAATATTCTTCAATATGCACGCTAAAATACAAACAAACAAATGTTGTACAACTCTGCAAACATTTATACTGTTCACAAAATCCTAAGCAAGGTCGCCATTTGTTACGAACTGGCACTCGGGTACACAAGGGCTCTCAATCAGGACTCGAATACGGCTCGCTGCCACAACGGAAACACACGATCCCAACCCCTGAGTACTGCCAGCCGAACAAAAAACACCAATACCCTCCAGAGTTCAATCTGCTATAACGGGGTATACAAGAACTCGGTACTAGTGTTCAACAACAGACTAATAAAGAGACAGGAATTATCTAGTCTGGTCAACAATCAAACAATGAAGTAAGAAACAACAACACCAAAGAATAGTGTTGGCCGAAGCCGAAGTAATCCACCCTTGACTATGAACTTAAGAAGTCCACCACCCTCTACTTCGGATCGGCACTATTACGTTACGTTAATTAATAGTCCTTAAGCATCGAGCAAGGAATCTTCTGAAAAAAGTTAGATGCTTCTCAGATGCTCGTAAGAAGTACGTATCGGATTTTGAACAGTAATTCAATAAGCAAAAACACTGGCAATTAAATACTATTAAAGGCTTAAATTGGCATAAGAATAATTAAAAGAATAGGCAATAGTAAATGGCAAACATTAAAAGGAAGTACTCCGCAAATGCAACGGCAATAGCCTACTCGGATTGTGCTCGTGGGCCACTAATCACTAAAGTAGCCAAGCTTGCAACACATGAAATCAATAGTGCATAAACAATATCATACATAAGGAAAGCTTCAATACTATTCTGTATCTACTAATCGAGTAAAGTCTAGCTGGGGTACTGTAGGCAAAAAGGTAGCAGTGACTGAGCAAAAACGGCTCGTAGCCTAGCGAAGTCCTCACGACTGTTTAAAGTATTACGTTAAAACTAACAAGTGCACTTTGAGAAATCCAGATCCCTTGTATCTGGTTTTCTCCCGGCTCCTTGACAAAGTAAAAACAAACTGTTAATAAAATACAGGGTGGTTAGGCTCTTGCCTTCACGCACTGTAAATGATTAACTCAACACAGTCAGCCGCGAAGACAACCTAGGCTTCACTGAACCGAAACGAGTATGCAGGTTTATCGCTTAACCACTGCATCAAACAACAACTCGTAACACAGAAAAGCCTTACCCCAGTCTAGCATTACCTAGACTAGCAGAAAACAGGAATAATAATAATAACACACAGGGAAATGCATATACAAGTGCAACAAACATAAATCAATCCTATTCTAAGTCAACCCTTCCAAAACAGGCTATCTAATAGACAAGTATCTCGTGAGAACTCAAGCGATAATACGTTGGCTGACTAGCTCTGCACCAACGGGACCATGGAAGTTAAACAGGGCAGGGAAAAGAGGAAATAAGAATGTAAGGTAGTAGAGAAAGTTCCCATCAGTCAGAAGAATATAAATAGTTAGCAAGGGAAATGAGAAGTCGCTCTGCCTAATGAGTTCTGATGAAAAAATGGCTAGACTTCCCTTTTATACCCGGCCCTCTAGTGAGCCCAACGTGAACTACTAAGGACCGCCCACTGACAACCATTACGTAATTTCTCTCTCTCCTCTGGGATACACAAAGGCTCCCCTAGCACTGAGGGAGGGAGGAATGCGAGTGAGTTAGGCCTACCTCCTGCCTGGCGTACCCACTGACACCTAACTGTGGCTGTATCTCTTCCCATCATTACAAATAAGTTTTACACACAACACTTATAACTAATGATATAAAATAGAACTCGTTGACTCAGATGAAAACAAAATACATATTCATAATACTTATAGTACAACGGCTCACACGAACTAAGTTAGGAAACTCTACATAGACTACAGCCAAAGTTCCTGCCCTGACGATCCTAGCGAGAGTGGGGCATGACTAGGCGTTCTGTACAGCATGCTCACATGTGGAAATGCGTCACAATAGTCGTGGTGATCCTCCAAAAATGAATGAAACGGCTTTGGCCTTTGGGAGGATTCTTTTTTTATCTTCGGTACCTCTATACCTTTTCTTTTTTGAAGTAGCGGTAGCGGTGGAAATAGCCGTAGTGGTAGCAGGGGTTATGGGACATGAAGGGTAATCGACGGTGTTGGGATCAGGGGACCGTGAAGGAAGGTGTGTTTTGCAAGGTCTGGTAGTAGGTGTGGTTGGGTGCGTTTCTGAAACGATACCTCGTTTGCCAGACGGTTGCCCCCTGCTCTTACCTGCTCTTCTGTCCCAACGTCGAGTGTGCAGTTTGGATTCGCCTATGGGAGGCAACGAGTTACTGTAGGATGAAGGGCTCGGAGGGTGAGGAAGGTAACGGCAAGGTCGCCGTGCATTGTAGGGCGTCACGGTATTTGCCGTTGTATTGTCGGACTCTTCCGATTTGCGGTAAATACTACTTCTGTCCATACTAGGATAATAATGACATGAATGTCGGCTAAAACGGTGAAGAGTGTTTGGACCAGTCTCACCTGAAGGAGATGTAAAGGAACGGAAATTGCCATGTGCCGATTCACGTGGATTGGAGTTTGTAGAGACGATTTCGAAGGGGTGAACCGACAATGGAATTTCTCTACTTCTACTGCGAGAGGATGTAGGTTGGGGGGTTGTCCAATTATCTTCACCTCCATTATCTTTATCTTTTGAAACCTCGTTAACGTCAACAATGCCCCCTTCTTCGATGTCCATAATATTATTTTCATCGTTTCTCTCCTCGTCCCCTTTAACGCTCCCACATTTAATCATCCTATGGCTATTGGCGGACTCTCCCCCGCACAAATGAGAAAACCAATCATTGTTAACGCTAGCTGCCTCATTGGTGGTGTTATGGGTAATAACCTTTTCTGTTGATAGATTATCTTCAACAGTGTCTACCGAAACCGTATCGTTAACATCTGTATCAGGTTCATCTTGCTCCTTCATATTTTGATGGGTGACAATCATCGGGGATATGTTAGATTCAGACCGTACCATCCCTACGCTATCTTTTAACGTGCCGTCGTCTTCGTGTAGAGTTTCACTGTCATCATCACAACATATTTTTCTCTGAAGAATATAGTCTCTTACGCATTGTTCCACTCCATAGTCCACGCTTACATTGGAATTATTATTCTCTTCATTGTCACGCGAAATGTGTTCCCGGTTTTGTGAATGTGCTACGGTGTCACACCTGCCCTCTTGGATCAAGGTGTCTTTGGGTAACACAGCTGCTTCAACCTCTTCACCCAAAAGGACTCCCGTGTTGGCCCTCATATTATTATCCACCCCCTCTTCTTCATTATCCACTTCATTGTCTTCTTATCTATCTTGAACTCGGTGAATGGGTCGCCCAGTGCTTATATGTTCTAGCCCTCCACGACTACCATATTCATCATGGTGAATGGGTCACCCAGTGCTTATATCTTGTAGCCCTCCACGACTACCATATTCATCATCATAATCATCTTCTTCTTTGTGACTTAATTCGCTTTCATCGATGGAGTCGTCATTGTAATCCGAGACATCGAGGGCCCCTAAGCCCTCCTTAACATTGAAGGCCATCCTCCCGACGGTGAATATATTTGGCGAGTAGTGAAGCTACCCACATGAATGATGTCACCTATAGTTATTTACAGTTCTATCTATCTATCTATTGCCTGACACCGTGATCCCCGAAGGGGTGGCCACGAACGAACCGCCCCCATGCACCTCTGTCCCCAGTCAATCGACGCCCCTCCCCCCAACCAGCACCGCCTTCATTCATGTAGTTCCTCACTCCATCCTTCCACCTCATATTCGGTCTACCTCTCCCCCTCTGTCCCTCCACCTCGCTCTCGTACACCCTCTTAGTCATTCTCTCGCTTTCCATACGTTCCATATGGCCGAACCATCTCAAGTTGTTCCTTTTCACACTTTCCAGCACATCTACCTCCACACCACACCTCCTTCTTACTTCCTCATTAGTCTGTCTATCCCTCCATGTAATTCCGCACGCACTCCTTAAGTAATTCATTTCCACTGCTCTCACTCTTGGTCTGAGCCTCTCAACCAACGTCCATGCTTCGCTT
Source organism: Lithodes maja (assembly GCA_037953745.1). Taxonomy (NCBI): domain Eukaryota; kingdom Metazoa; phylum Arthropoda; class Malacostraca; order Decapoda; family Lithodidae; genus Lithodes; species Lithodes maja. The sequence continues at coordinate 26,994 of JBAKBP010022420.1, forward strand.
CCGTAAGTCAGTGTCGGGATTACCACACTGTCATGCAAGGACTTCTTCACTTCCATACTGACCACCCTATTTCTTGTTACTGCTTTTAGCGTTCCTACAACCCTCTTCCCCTGTTGTACCCTCTCCCGCACCTCTTCATCCATAGTCCCATCTTTACTCAACACACTGCCCAGATACTTAAAAGATTTGACGATCTCCACAGCCTGACCGTTCAGCTTCACCTCACACTCTGTGACTTCACCCCTTTCGAAGACCATAACCTTGCTCTTCCCCGTATTTACCTTCAAATTCCGTTTTTCGCACACTGTTCCAAACTCATTTACCAGACCCTGCAACTCCCATTCATTATCACTCATCAGAACTGTATCATCCGCAAACAGCAGTATAGGTAGCTTCCACTCAATTCCCTCCCTTTTCAGCGATACACCAACATCCCACTGCTCTTGATAGTATTTCTTTCATAACTCCATCCATATATACAGTAAACAACCACGGGGACATCACACACCCCTGTTTCAAACCAACATTCAGGTCAAAGAACTCGCTCTGCTCACTCTCCACACGTACTGCCGCCTTTGCACCCTCATACATGCTCTTCACTGCTTTCAGCAACTTGCCCTCTACTCCGTATATTCTAAGTACTTTCCACAAACCTTCTCTATCCACTCTGTCATAGGCCTTCTCCAAGTCCATAAAGGCAACATACACCTTTTGTTTCTTCTCCAGATACTTCTCCACAACACAATTCAGGGTAAAAATCTGATCTACACATCCTCTTCCCTTCCTAAAGCCTCCCTGCTCGTCGCCTATCCATTTCTCCGTTCTCATTCTCACTCTCTCAATCACTACCCTACTGTATACCTTCCCTACTACGCTTAGAAGACATATTCCTCGGTGGTTACCACACACTCCTCTTTCCCCTTTGCCCTTATATAGGGGGACTATTATGCCAGTCTTCCAGTCATCGGGTGCACTCCCCTTCTCCCATGCTAGTTTGCACATTTTCCATACCCATTCTATCACTATCTCACCACCATACCTCAACATTTCCCCACACACTCCATCTGTTCCTGGTGCTTTCCCCAACTTCACTCTTTTCATGGCTTCCCACACTTCTGACCTCCTGATCCCCACCTCCTCCTCCACTACTTCTCTTCTTCTCCCTCCCATACCATATCCAGCTATGTTTGCTGGCTCTTCATTCCTTTCATTTAGCAACTCACTGAAGTACTCCCTCCATCTTTCGACTCTCTCTTGCTTCTCGGCTAGCATTCTCCCATTCTTATCTTTCACACCCTTACTGTTTCCCTTGCTACCTTCCCTAACTTTCTTGACTTCTTTCCAGAACAGTTTCTTACTCTCCCTCCATTTTACACTCAGATTCCTTCCAAATTCCTCATCTACTCTTCTCTTACTTTCCTTCACTACTCTCTTCACCACCCTCTTACTCTCCACGTACCTCGCTCGTTTCTGTCTCTCGGAATCTTCATTCCCTCTACTACCCAACCACTCTCTATATGCTTTCTTCTTTTCTTCCACAGCTATTCTTACCTCTTCTGTCCACCATGCTGTACCTTTCACTCCCCTCCCTCTTCTCCTCACTCCACACACCTCCTCACATGCTGCACAGATCTCATCCTTAAACACCTTGCTCATCTCCTCCATTTCCTCCATAACTTCCAGGTCGAACCCACCTAGTCGTCTTTCCACTGCTCTCCTGTACTCCTCCCTGACTTCCTCCTCCTGCAACCTCTCCACCCTCCTCACCATTCCACCCTCTTACTTTTGCCTAATATCCTAATCTCTTCTAAAGATGTGCTTTCTACCCTCTCTGGGCTTAACACTAATAAGGCGTACGGTCCGGACGGTGTTCCTCCTGTTGTTCTCAAAAACTGTGCTTCCGTGCTGACTCCCTGCCTAGGCAAACTCTTTCGTCTCTGTCTATCCTCTAACGTCTTCCCTTCATGCTGGAAGTTTGCTCACATTCAACCTGTCCCAAAGAAGGGTGACCGCTCTCAACCCTCCAACTATCGTCCAATTGCTCTTATCTCTTGTCTTTCTAAAGTTTTTGAAACTATTCTTGCTTCCAAATTTCTTAAGCATTTCTCTTCTCATAATCTGCTCTCAGATCGCCAGTATGGCTTCCTTAAGGGTCGCTCTACTGGTGATCTTCTTTCATATCTTACTAACTCTTGGTCATCCTCCTTTCGGGACTTCGGTGAGACTTTTTCTATTGCACTAGACATATCGAAAGCCTTCGATAGAGTCTGGCATAAATCTTTAATTTCTAAACTACCCTCCTTCGGTTTCTATCCCTCCATCTGTGACTTTGTCTCTAATTTCCTTTCCGGCCGTTCCATAGCCGCGGTTGTGGACGGCCATTGTTCACTTCCTCACCCTATAAACTCTGGTGTTCCTCAGGGCTCTGTCCTATCTCCTATTCTCTTTCTAATTTTTATAAATGATCTCCTTAACTGTACCTTAATTCCCATCCATTCATACGCAGACGACTCAACCTTACACTACTCCATTAGTTTTTCAGAACGCCCCAGCCAGCAATCCCTCAACGACAAACGTAATGACGCCATAGAACTCTTAAATTCTGATCTAAATACTATTTCCAATTGGGGCAGAGAAAACCTTGTTAACTTTAATGCTTCCAAAACCCAATTTCTCCATCTATCTACCCGTCAGGATCTCCCAGCGGACTATCCCTTATTCTTCAACAATACAAAAATCAACCCTTCATCTTCTCTCAATATTCTTGGTGTCTCTTTTTCTTCTGCTCTCATTTGGAAGGACCATATTACCAGTCTTGCTAAGGCAACCTCCCAGAAGCTGGGTGTGCTCAACCGCCTTAGGGGGTTCTTTTCCCCTGCACAGCTTCTTGCTCTGTACAGGGACATAGTGCGCCCTTGTATTGAGTATTGTTCACATGTGTGGGGAGGTTCCTCTCACACCGCTCTCCTAGACAAAGTTGAAAGGAAGGCCTTTCGTATCATTAACTCCCGTCCACTCACCAACTCTCTGCAATCTCTCTCTCTCCGCCGCAATGTTGCATCTCTCTCGCTATTCTATCGCTACTATAATAATCAGTGTTCCTCAGAGCTATCCCAGTGCATACCACCTCCTTTACGTAGGGCACGTGGTACCCGTCTTGCAACTCAATCCCACCCCTACTCTGTGCAACTCTCCAACCCAAGAGTGAAACGTTACTCTCAAACTTTCTTCTACTCAACAGCTGAGCTCTGGAACTCTCTCCCAGAATCAGTCTTTCCCTCTTCCTATGACTTAAATTGCTTCAAACTCCGTGTGTCCAGGCATTTTGGCTCGAACGTCCCTTGATTTTGGCCCTGTCACTCTTTCAACTATGGGGGAGGCACTCGCTATAGGCAGTTATGCCTTTTGCCTCCCTCAATCACATAGAAAAAAAAAAAAAAAAAAAAAGCAGCATGACCAGGGATAACTTGATAACGTGTGTACTGGGCAGGGTGACTGGTGAGCGAGATGGGTTGAGTGCTCAGAGCCCTTCGGCCATGCTTCCCCTACACTCGACTCCCAGCCATCCCAGTAGTTTGCCGACCCCGGGTACGCTTCCACAGTTGGGTGGTGACTGGCAGGGTGGGTTGCCCCTGGGGGACCACCGGTAATTTCAAACATTGTAGCACCTTCACCTCCTCAAGGGTTAACTCCAGAATTATTGCTTCAGCTCGAATTAGCTAAGATCCAGCAGCAAATAGAATCAGCTAAGATCGAAGAGAGAAAGGCTATCAGGGCATCTGAGAGTCAGCATCAAATAGAACTAGCAAAAATCGAAGCTGAGTCGACTAGGTACTGTGCCAACAGGGACGTAGAGAAGTCGCGAGTAGAGACAACGGGACAGCGACATGGGGCTGGTAACCGTGCTCATGATCAATCTCTCTCGCACTTATTGAAACTGGTTTCGGTGTTTGATGAGAGTGGAGTAACAGAATTTTTCGCACGCTTTGAGAAGAAGTGCCAGGAACACCAGTGGCCAGAGAATAAATGGGCAGCACTTGTATCCTCTAGATTAATAGGCAAGGGTCTTAAAGCCTACGATGCGTTACCTTTGGTGTCATGTATTGTGTATGAGGATCTCAAGGAGGCTGTCCTGACGGCTTACGAACTGCAACCAGAAACGTACCGTTTGAAGTTCTGGGGTGTAACTAAGGGAAGAGATAGCACCTTTTTAGAACACGCCCGGGACTTGTCCGATGCTATGGGGAACTGGCTCCGATCTGAGAAGGTAACAACATTTGATGGAATTAAGCAGTTAATGATGTTGGAGCAGTTCTTTAACCTCTGAAGTGCGCACGGGGGTAATTGAAAACGTCCCCCTGTGCTGACGTATTTGAGGTGTTTCCGTCACTAAAATATTCATTGTTCCATTAATAGCATTAATAATTATCCATATGCGCCTATTATGGGTTGATTATAAAGGTATTAACCTGAAACAACAATAAAACGAGTGAAAACAGCGTTTGGATGGTCAAAATCGGAGATATAGCCCGCGAGTTGTATAATGTATGGGTGAGGCAAGCTACCTTCCCGCCAATTTCCCCCAAGGCCACTGAGACACAGTCGATCGATATTCTCTCTCTCTCTCTTGCACTCGATTGCCATCAGTGATGACAACACCCTGCTTGCAACTCGCTAATGTTAGCACGAAAATATACCTCAGAATAAGGGAATAATAGGGAAAATAGGTGATAACTGAAGGATTGGAGGAAAGTGGGGAAGGAGGGGAGGTAGAGGACTGAGATTTTGCATGGCCCAGGGGCCAAAAAAAAAAATAAAATAAAAAAAAAAAAAAAAAAAAAAAAAAAATCGATGTCAAAAGTTGATTTTTTATTTTACTTACTCAGGGGAGTCTTCCCGCAGTCCGCCGGGGGAACTCTAAAGAGTCTCCCCGCAGCTCCCGGGTTAAGAGCATGGGCGGTGATCTAACTTTGAACTTAAAGGAGAAAAACCCAAGAACTCTAGTCGAAGCAGCAGAAATGGCTGATCGACGGCTGTCGTTGATTCGGGGTTGCGGGTCCTCACAGAAGTACGATGCAAGTGCTAGGGACCGTTATCCTCCCCCTCCCCGTAGCAATGACACATTTAAACAAAAGAGCAATGAAACTGAAACTGAATCCAAACCTAACACCACGCCGTATGAGAAAAGTCAGGGGCCTTTTACATCACAGTATAAGCCGAAACCGAAATTTATGTGTTTTAAGTGCCACAAGGAGGGTCATAAAGCAAATGAGTGCCCTAGCCGACCTCCTCCGGCAGCCGTGTCTTTTGCTCATGGCATTGGAGTGTTCAAGAGGACATCGGAGTTTGTTAGAGGCAATTCTTCCGAGGTAAATACACTGCCAGTGCAGAAGGATTCGGAAGGCTTATTCCCTGTCCGTGATGCCTTTAGTGACCACAGGGGACTCGGTTGTGTGGAGTGGGGGGGTAGAAGACATGAGGTGAGAATTTTGCGTGACACTGGGGCATCGCAAACACTGTTGAGAAATTTCACTGGTACACCTGTAAATATGGCGCGGGTGGTTGTAGTTCAGGGAGTTAATGCAACAAGGTCATACCCGCTTGTAAGAATGAAGATGGAAGTTGATGGTGTGACTCGTGACCTGGATGTAGGAATTGTGGAGAAGTTACCTGTTGGGGGCGTCGACCTCCTTCTCGGCAACGACTTTGCGGGAGCTACTTCTGAGGCTCCACCCTTAGTCGTTGCCGAAAAGCCAGCCGACGTGAGTAGGGAGGAGCAGGAGTGGGTTGAGAAGTGTCAGGTGCAACCTATGGCGTGTGTTGTCACCAGATCTCTTGCATCCAGGGAGTCACATTCTGGTCAACAGTCTTTAGACAAGCGGAGGAAAGGTACCGAGAAGGGGTTGAAAGTTGATGCGGTTGAGAGTTTAGTATCAACGGACATTCTCGGGGACTCATTATTAGGACCGATTTTCGAGTCTGGAGAAGACCCATTAACTGTTACTAAGAAGGCAGAGGATGGGCTTAAAAAGACGAAGAGACAGCAACGATACACAGAGAGAGAGCAACGGGAGGCTAAATTCAATGTAGGAGGGGGGCATGAGTTGTTTCGCAAACACTTAGATAAGCTTGCTCCTTCGGACATTCGTAAATTGCAATTAGAAGACCCGGAGGTTCTTGAATGTGGTACCGGTGCTGTCGAGTTGAAGGAGGACAGTGATGCACAGTTGGGAGATGTAGCAACAAGGTACCCTGACGCGTACCCTATGAGAAATGGGTCAGCGAAGACGGTGGTCCGAAACTTGCTAGTGTATTTTTCCCAGTATGGTTACCCGCGGGAGATTCAGTCAGACCAAGGATCCAACTTCACTTCTAACCTCTTTGTTCAAGCAGTGCCACAGCATGGGATTGTTACGGTTGGGTCATCTGCGTATCATCCGGAGAGCCAGGGTGTGTTAGAGCGATGGCACTCAGCCTTAAAATCTGTGCTTCGTTGTTGTTGCTTTGAGGGTGGGAAAGGTTGGGATCTTGGCCTGCCATATGTTTTATTTGCTGCACGGGAGGTACCTGGGGAAAGTTTGGGATTCAGCCCTAATGAGCTCGTCTTTGGACACCGTGTCAGAGGGCCTCTCCATATGGTTAAAGAAATATGGGAGGGTGCAGATAAACCTTGTTCTATGCTCAAGTATGTCCTCGACAGTCGAGAACGGATGTTGCGCAGTCTGGAGTTGGCTGGCCGTAATTTGACTAGCTCTCAGGCCCTCATGAAGGACAGGTACGACCTCAAGGTTAAACTCAGGGAGTTTCACGTGGGTCAGGAGGTGTTGATTCTACTGCCCCTTGTAGGTCATCCCTTATCCGCGAAGTACACTGGTCCTTATAGGGTGGTTGAGAGGCTATCGGACCTGGATTGCTTGGTGGCCGCTCCAGACAGACGTAAGCGCAATCAGTTATGTCACGTTAATCTCATGAAGGAGTATGTGAGGCACCCCCCTGAGCCTCTCACTGTGCCTGTGATGACGTTTAGCAGTCAAGGTGGAGAAGGAGAACGGGACAGTCAAGCTCAGGTGGAGGATAACTGGAAGGATAAAAAAGTCAAATGGGCGCCTGAGTGAGAGAAGGCATTTAGAGTAGTAAAACACCTGTTGTGCACTCACCCGATCCTCAGGGCCCCTGACTTTAGCCTACCTTTCCAACTAGCAACGGATGCTAGTGGTGTGGGGGCTGGTGACGTCCTTATGCAAGAGGACGATGATGGGCTGGAACATCTTGTTAGTTTCTGCTCGGAGAAGTTCAATTCAGCCCAGGGAAGCTGCTCTGTTGTTGAGAGGGAGCTGCTGGCAGTTGTGCTTGCACTGTGGCATTTCGAGGTCTATGTTCCAGCCTATGGTCCGGTCGTTGTAGTTTACACAGATCATCACCCTCTCAAGTTCTTGGACCAGTTTCACAATCGGAATATGAGGCTGACCGGGTGGTCGCTGGTGTTACGGGAGTATAGCCTGGACATACGCCATATTGCCGGTTGTGACAACGTGGTTGCAGATTGTCTTTCAAGGGTAGATGATCCTGGGTAGATTGACACACGGGTAGCCTCCTGCTTTAGTTTGAATAGTATGTTGCGCTTGGTGCTTGTTGGCTCGCGGTTGTAGCCCAGCGTATGGGGTCGTAAAGCAGGAGTTGAGCGTTTGGTATAGAAGAAAAAACTAGGCTTGCCCCAAGAGTGCGGCCGAAATAAACAAATTAAAAACATAAAAATCAAATAAAAACTCTTTCTTTGATAGTTGAATTTTTTCAGTATGTTATAGCAGTAATTCTGAGTTGCACTCCTCTCAGAATGCTGGGCTAGAGAAGCTCGCTCTTGAGGAGCATAACTACATATGATTTAACCTATTGTGTTGGGGAGGGTTATAATTTTGTAAAATGTTTTGTTGGGAACTGTGCCAGATATTTTGGGCCTCTGAGAAAAATCTTGAGGGGGGTGTGACGTTAACCACTCCATTAGAACCGGATGGCTTGTCCTACAGTGACTCGCTAGGATCGCCAGGGCAGTGGATGTGGCTACAGTTGATGTATTATTGTGTGCTTTATTTCATATGAAAGCTCGTGTCATGGGCAGTCCAGAAAGGCTCTTTGTTTTCGCCCATGTCAAGGCTTTATATATTTAATTGCAAAGTATATGTTTTATCATTAAGTAGTAATGATAGGATTTGAGAGAGAGAGAGAGAGAGTAGAACAGAGTGAGAGGAGGCGCGCAGTGTTTTTTGCCATGCTCGATGACGTCACCGCTGGCTGGCCTCTTGGGGATTGGTTGGAGGAGTTTTTACCATGCTTGGTGATGTCATGGTTGGTTGGCCTCTTTGGGATTGGCTGGAGGACTTGTTACCGCTTTGCTTACGCGGTGCGAGCTAGTGCTAGTATATATACAGCTCTCTTGCCACTCTCTCCCTCAGATCTGGCTTCTAGAACGCATCCCTCTTATCCCTTTGATATCTGTCACCCTCCCTGCACCTGAGAACCTTTTCCTCTGCCTATCTCTCTCATTTTCCATATCTTTCACCACCTTTTATTAATATTATACCCCCTCTGGTTAACTCTGCATAATCAGCTTCATGCTGGCCAGTTGTATTTTGCGTTAAGGTCTTATATAACCCATGTATGTTAGTTGTTAAGATAAGTTGATCACAAAGCATTGGTTGGCATTCATATTGTTCAGTACCGCTTCCTATAATTATTAGTGTTCTGCTGGATTAGATAATGCTAGACTAGGAGTCTGATATTATAAGGTATTGTTTCCGACGGGTGTTGGCTTTAGTTGAAAGCTGCACGACATACCTGAGAACTGGAGTTGATTGGGTAAATTCTAGTCTGTGTGCCATTGAGAGCATGCACGAATGAGGGCTTTTTGCCTATACCATTCCGCACTGTTCTAAGCTCGGTTGTTTGTCTTTGAGGTACGCCAGGAGAATGCTTAATACTTCGGTATTAAGGTTTCTCAAGAGAGCTACCCTTCACTATAACGTAATACTTGACGCACAGACTTGAGATTTGCACTAGGCTATGCGGCATGCCATGCGCACCAGTATCTCGTATCATTGACTCTAGCTAGACTTTATCAGTCATAGTAGACATTAAGTATATTAAACCAATTACTCTTATTATGCATACCCGTTTATGATTACACAAGCCTTTCGCAGCCTAGTTTGATGTATTGAGACACAAACGACTTTGGCTCTTTTTGTTGATAGGAATACTGCATGGTCGTGGCGATTATTATTATTGTTGTAGCGTTTAGGATATTCTTGGCTCCGACTGCATTATATCTCCTGCCTTTTTGTGTGCATAGCCTGCACGAGCATTGTTCCGCTGCCTGCCTTTTTGGGTTCCATTTCCGATTCGAGCATCTTGATAGCATCTAACATTTAAAGAAGATTCCTTGTTGGTGTTGAAGGACTTTAGTGCACTTTCTTTCATGCAGGAGTGCCTGACATTTATTGATTAAAGTAACGTAAGCTGTAACTTCTCTTACCACCTTACTTTGCATACCATAACCAAGCACCTTCGGTTATAGGTAGTAATAGGCTGTTTTCACATAACATTAAGCCTAGAGTAGACGCACATTTATTGAGAGTTTGATAACCTATTATTGCATATAGAACTCTGGGGAGTATTTGTGTTCTTTGTTCACTGGGAATATACATCAGAGGTTGGATCAAGCGCTTTCCGTTGTAGCATTTATGCCATTACTAGTCCAATGAATAAGAGCCCTGATATATTTAAACCTCAGTCGTAACACCTGCGCCTCTTCCAAGTTCGAGCACGAGTTCACGCCTTTACACGCTATGAAATACTGGAGCCAGTCTCAGAAAAAGAAAAACAAATCTACCCTCACGCTCTGGTTCCCGGATCGGCCTTCGTTCTGCCCACAGGGCACGTTATCAACAAAGCTGTAAACATGACACAAGAAGACTTGATGGCACACGGGCCTCCTAACCGCATGCTGTCGGACTTACAGGTCACCTGCACAACCACTTGGCCCGTGTACAGGACAAACCTGTATGGCTTTGCGGGTTCAGCCAAAAATGTAAACGCCCTCAACACAGGATCCACCCAGACCCTATTATGCCCCTGTAAATGGCAAAAGGATCAAATGGACAAACCCGATTCTTCACCGTACTCTCTCGACCCCAAAGAGATCATTGTGAACACTGCCAGAAAAAGAGCGATCCTCCCAGCACCTGGTACGGCACCCATAGTCGCCAAAACCCAAACGGCCGTACGCACCAGACACGATGGCACACAAGGAGAAGTATCCTTTTCTACAGATCCGGTTAACGTTAACGCCGACGCTATCCAAGTGGTGCCAGTTCCGGGGTCAAGTCTCGTCAATTTACTGGTACCGGGAAATCCTCTCGCGGTCAACAATGCTTGCACCGACAGGGAGGATGCTATTGTGAGCACGCACACGTCGTCGGTGGACTTTGAAGAGCAAGGCATCAACCACATTCTGTATCGCGACGTCATTATGCTAACGCTGGTGTCATCGGTGCCATGCATCTTCGCAACCAAGGAAACCCCAAAAGTTGGTTAAACAGCAGTAAACTGCTGAGCAAGATTATCTGTGCAAGTGAGCAAATTGTGCATCTGCGATAACAAAAATAAAACATTTTTTTTTACCTGGTTAGGATAGCAAATAAAAACTATTATAGATTCTTTGTTTTATTGAAAAACATTAATGAACTATTTACAAATTTGTGTTCTTTGCCACCTGGAATCCTCTCTGTACACATAATAGCTGGGCTATTCCTCTTGAATTAGGTCCCTGGGAGCATGCTCGTAGGCCATTGCACCCATCTCTGCTAATGCCAAAGGTTGTATGTGGCCATTTCTGGTGGGAGGGAAGGGTCTCCTGTCCGATTGACAAGAAAACAGACAATTCTTGGCGATCACATTGTCGGGTAGAACATTTTGCCTTTCACGGTCAGTGTATTTCAGAACATACGTCCCGTCGAAACCCCAGTGGTGATGATGACAAAACTTTTTCAGAAGTGCTTTGTCATGTTCCCTGAATAATCGGATGGCTAACGTGTCGAACGGTTGAGCGGCTTTCGCTCTGATACCTTCCATGGTTGTCTTGGCTCTATTATCGATAGCGGGTTTGGTGATGGGGTGATACCACAACTCTTTACCCCGAGAGCAACAGGCCTCGGCTACGGTTTGTCCACTCTCGAAACCGCCCAACTTAACTCCCAGGTTAACTGGGAGAACATGAATGCGTCTCATTACTTGGGGCTCTCTGCTCTTTCGTAAGAGTTGTAGTCCCAAAGAATGATTGTGTTCTTGTACTAATGATGAAGATGATTGATGGATGGGTCCACATCTCGCCTTTTTAAGCCAGGGGGGCGCTGTATTGTTGTACCCTTGGCCGTCGTCGTGAGGGCGCTTCACGCCGGCCGATTCAGAGGATGCTGCTCTTATGTTAGATTCGTTCGCCACGACAATTGGGGGTTGGTGGCGTGAAATTTCAGGAAGCCAGTCCTCCACGAAGTTTCCGCCGCTGTCGGCACGGTAGTGTTCCAGGTCTTCAGCCGCGGCGACACTTCCGGCAAATGTCTCCACGTCCGGGTCCTCCGGCACATTCCTCTCCGTTATGGGCATCTTATTGTCTTTAGCGTTGGTTAAAACGTCTGCCACAGCTCCTGTCATCACGAGCCTCCCTCGACTACTCGCAGTCGTCGTATTAGTATCGGGGGTATTAGTATCACCGGCTCTTCGTCGTGTTTTGCCGGCCGTTCTTGTGGCCGAGAAACATGAATGCACGCGACTAACAAACGGAGTAC
>JBAKBP010022421.1:0-2500 GCA_037953745.1 Lithodes maja
CTCTCTCTCACTCTCTCGCTCTCTCACTCTCTCTCTCTCTCTCTCTCTCTCACTCTCTCACTCTCTCTCTCTCTCTCTCACACTCTCTCACTCTCTCACTCTCACTCTCTCTCTCTCTCTCATCTCTCTCTCTCTCTCTCTCTCTCTCTCTCTCTCTCTCTCTCTCTCTCTCTCTCAACTATAATATACTGTTTCCCCTTCCTCCTTGACCTGTTTGCCATTCTTTCCCCTTTTCCTCCGCCACCAGTTTTGTGTCTTTTAATGTATATTTTCTTATATATTTTAAATAGCTCACATACCTTCCTCTCCTCCGGTAGTATCCTTAAATGTAATATTGTAATTCCTCCAGTTGGACTATACTTCCTCATTAAAACTTCCACCATACTATTTTTAATTTTATTTTTTATTTTATTCTATTGTATTATTTGTTTTTATTTGTTCTTGGGGGTGGCCGACTCAAGACAGAGCAAGAACAGGGAAAACACAAACACAACATAAAACAACGAACACACACAGATACAAACACAAATTCACACACACACACACATGGGGAGAGTTGGCTTCACTATTCCACCACCGAGTGTTATTCAATACTATATTCCTTATTGAATGGCTTATATTACCACCTCGCTTTTTTTTACTCTTTCTCTCCCTCTCTCTCTTTGGCTTGTATCCATTCGGCCCCATTCAGTCTACTATTTTAAAATGTTTTCCCCCCATTCAGGTGATAATATTTTCCTGGCGAGCGGTAGCGAGCCAGCATATAAATATGTTGTTTTGACAGCAAGATAAATTTGTACATTTTTCGATAGAAAAATTTCTCCGGCAAAGCCGGATTTCTCCATACAATGTTGGCTCGTTATCGCTCGCCAGGAAGAAATCGACACCTGGATGGAGATAAACGTCTTAAACAGTTGGCTGAATGGGGCCAAATGGATACAAGTTAGAGGAAGAGAGAAAAGGAGAGGAAGATACAAAAAGCAAGGTGAGCTCCCTTAAGCCTTTCGGTGCGGCAAATTCTATAGGGAAGATTATGCGACTGCGGGGTGTTTGTAGCTTATGTTCGTTCACTAATGGTAAGGAACAATTAATTATATATAATAATGAAAATGAGACCTTACATTGTTGGTTAAAGCGAAAATCATGAGAGAAGCAATTATGTTGAATGATTGCAATGAATAAAGTAATATGATAAATTGAAAAACAAGCAAAAAATGGTAACTAAATGTGTTTTAATTAAGGGGAGATCTCCACTTGAGGGATATTTTTCTTGACCCCTTTCTCCCCTCATGTTTAGCCCCATTGCTTTTGATATTATAAAACATTTGCCCCATTAGTTTAGCGATTTTAAGAACTTTCACTCCATATTAAGACCTTTCGTGCCATTCAGGTGTCGATTTTATCCTGGCGAGCGATAGCGAGCCTGTAATTTAAGAGGAACCGGCCTTCGGCCGGGACATTTTTCTACCGAAAAATTTACAAATTTATCTTGAAAGGGACTCAAGGGGGTGTAATTTTAAGCTTGATGGAAGTCTAGGGAACAAACTAAATACCTCCCTTTAATGAACTACACAATAATATACTGAAAAATATGGAAAAGATGATTTGTCATGTAATTATTTGAGTGTGTGTGTGTGTGTGTGTGTGTTGGAAATAAGTGGGCTGTGCTTGTTTAGTGTAGTGACATTAATAGGAGGCGAATGAGTTTGTGAGAGCTAGCTGGATTACTTGCGGTGTAGGCCAGACACAAACAGGATCAGAGAGGGAGGCCACACAAATGAAACAGGGGTTCCAGTAACTCCTTATCACATGCCTATGATGATGTTTCCCCTGTTCGATTGGTGTCTACAATCCGCCCAATGTGTGTTTGCATATACTGTATGGCTGCATCTGTAGGTATGTCTCTAGAGTCTACATGTGTATAGTTGTTCGTGTGTGTGTTAAGGGGAGGTTTCTACTTTGTTTCCTACTCCTCCAGCAATCTTAAAATTTCACCCCCTTGACCCCCTTTCAAGATAAATATGTACATTTTTCGGTAGAAAAATGTCCCGGCGAAGGCCGATTCCTCTTAAGTTACAGGCTCGCTATCGCTCGCCAGGAAAAAATCGACACCTAAATGGCACGAAACGTCTTAAAATTGACAGAAATGGGGTGAAAGTTATTAAAATCGACAAACTAATGGGGCAAACGTCTTAAAATCTCAAAAGCAATGGGGCTAAACATGAGGGAGAAGGAAGTTCGAAAAAATATCCCTCAAGTGGAAACCTCCCCTTAAGGGGAGACTGACCGTTTGTTTGGTCTATTAATTAATGTATTCATATATTTTTTTAGTTTCCTCCCTAGACCTCCATCAAGCTTAGAAAAACATCCCCTTCAAGATCAATTTGTAAATTTTTCGGTAGAAAATTTCCCGGCCAAAGGCCGGTTCCTCTTAAAATTGCAGGCTCGCTATCGCTCGCCAGGAAATAAATGACACCTAAATAGCACGAAAGGTCTTAAA
>JBAKBP010022421.1:7500-15000 GCA_037953745.1 Lithodes maja
TTAAATTACAGGCTCGCTATCGCTCGCCAGGATAAAATCGACACCTAAATGGCACGAAAGGTCTTAAAATTGACAGAAATGGGTCGAAAGTTCTTAAAATCGTGAAAATAATGGGGCGAACGTCTTAAAATTAGAAAAGCAATGGGACTAAACATGAGGGAGAAAGGAGTCAAGAAAAAATCCCTCAAGTGGAGATCGCCCCTTAATGAGTGATACACATATGTTTTTGTTAGTAGCCTGAACCAAAAACCCTCTGTAGCTTCTACCTATGCTAAAAGGTTAGATCAAGTAAGGCTTAAAATACTCTACTGGTTAATATTATCATAGGTTAGCAAGAAGATCAAGTGAAGATATAAAGCGTTAAGGGCAGGTTTCTAGTTTGTTTCCTACTCCTCCAGCAATCTTAAAATTTCACCCCCTTGACCCCCTTTCAAGATAAATTTGTAAATTTTTCGGTAGAAAAATTTCCCGGCCGAAGGCCGATTCCTCTTAAACTACAGGCTCGCTATCGCTCGCCAGGATAAAATCGACACCTGAATGGCACGACAGGTCTTAAAATTGACAGAATGGGGCGAAAATTCTTAAAAATCACCAAACTAATGGGGCGAACGTCTTAAAATTAGAAAAGCAATGGGGCTAAACATGAGGGAGAAATAGGTTCAGAAAAAAATCCTCCAGGTGGAAATCTCCCCTTAACTCCTAATCCCATGCTAATCCCTCTCTAATACACCCAACACATCATGCTGACCGAGAGTAATCCTCTGCGGGTCCCTTTATGAACTAGCGAACAACAACCTCTGTATATGATCCCAAATTAATCGACTGGCATTATTAATGATGACTCATAAGTTTCGAAACTGTGTCGGGCTGAATTGAATCTCTTGATTATTGTTTTACCAGATATACTGTATACATATCCATGGTTTGTTTACTAAGGTCGAAGCTTCAAAATGTAACAGAATTAATGCCTGCAACTGCACAGATAACATATACCGATTGATCACAAAAGATTCGGGGTCCTATTAAGAGGAGGTATTTAGTTTGTTCCCTAGACCTCCATCAAGCTTAAAATTACACCTCCTTGAGTCCCTTTCAAGATAAATTTGTACATTTTTCGGTAGAAAAATGTCCCGGCCGAAGGCCGATTCCTCTTAAACTTACAGGCTCGCTATCGCTCGCCAGGATAAAATCGACACCTGAATTGCACGAAAGGTCTTAATATGGGTGAAAGTTCTTAAAATCGCTAAACTAATGGGGCAAACGTTTTTATAATATCAAAAGCAATGGGGCTAAACATGAGGGAGAAAGGGGTCAAGAAAAAAATCCCTCAAGTGGAGATCTCCCCTTAAAGGTGGGGGCTCATGGTTGAGATAAACATGGAATGATAATCGCCAAGCTGTACATAATTATCTCGCAAAATGCAATGGCACTGAAATAATTATTAACAATGGTATAAAGGATTTTGTGGATCGTCTATACCTGGCCTGTGACGTCACAAGAGTATAAGTCAACCATCCAGTCTAGGCTAAGGATACTGGTGTGACGTCACTATGACGTCACAGGCCCGGTATAGACGGTCCGCAAAATCCTTTATACCATTGTTTATAATTATTTCAGTGACATTGCATTTTACAAGATAATTATATGCAGGTTGGCGATTATTTTTCCATGTTTACCTCAACCCATGAGCCCCCACCTTTAAGGCAATTCCAAATTCTTAGCATATAACGTATACCTGCTCTGATAGCTTACCCAGAAACCAGAACTCTACCTGGGATGGTATTGTTTTCTGGACTCACTTTTCCGTCGTGTTTAGCCCCATTAGTTTTGAGTTTTTCGGCCCACTAGTTTGGCGATTATAACGCCTTTAGCCCCATTTCGTTGTCCAATTTAAGACCTTTCGTTCTATTTAATTGTCGATTGTTTTCCTGGCGAGCTATAGCGAGTTTGTAATTTTCAAGAGGAAGCGGCCTTCAGCCGGGACAATTTTCTACCGAAAATATGTACAAAATATATCTTGAAAGAGAGACTAGGTTTTTTTGAGATTTTAAGACGTTCGCCCCATTAGTTTGGCGATTTTAAGAACTTTCACCCCATTTCTGTCAATTTTAAGACATTTCGTGCCATTTAGGCGTCTATTTTTTCCTGGCGAGCGATAGCGAGCCTGTAATTTAAGAATAACCGGCCTTCGGCCCGGACATTTTTCTACCGAAAAATGTACAAATTCATCTTGAGAGGGGGTCAAGGGGGTGTAATTTTAAGTTTGATGGAGGTTAAGGGAATTAACTAAAAACCTCCCCTTCAGGCTTCTGTGGTGAGTAAGAGGTCTATTTTGAACTAAAGGTTGATGCTCGCGAGATAAGGATGTTGGAACTTAGTTTATTATTAGTTGGGTCATTAACTATTTATTGCAGTTTATTATTAGTTGGGTCATTAAGTATTTATTGCAGTGTATTATTAGTTGGGTCATTAACTATTTATTGCAGTGTATTATTAGTTGGGTCATTAACTATTTATTGCAGTTTATTATTAGTTGGGTCATTAACTATTTATTGCAGTGTATTATTAGTTGGGTCATTAACTATTTATTGCAGTTTATTATTAGTTGGGTCATTAACTATTTATTGCAGTTTATTATTAGTTGGGTCATTAACTATTTATTGCAGTGTATTATTAGTTGGGTCATTAACTATTTATTGCAGTTTATTATTAGTTGGGTCATTAACTATTTATTGCAGTTTATTATTAGTTTGGTCATTAACTAGTTATTGCAGTTTATTATTAGTTGGGTCATTAACTATTTATTGCAGTTTATTATTAGTTGGGTCATTAACTATTTATTGCAGTTTATTATTAGTTGGGTCATTAACTATTTATTGCAGTGTATTATTAGTTGGGTCATTAACTATTTATTGCAGTGTATTATTAGTTGGGTCATTAACTATTTATTGCAGCTTATTATTAGTTGGGTCATTAACTATTTATTGCAGTTTATTATTAGTTGGGTCATTAACTATTTATTGCAGTTTATTATTAGTTGGGTCATTAACTATTTATTGCAGTTTATTATTAGTTGGGTCATTAACTATGTATTTCAGTTTATTACTAGTTGGGTCATTAACTATTGATTGCAGTTTATTATTAGTTGGGTCATTAACTATTTATTGCAGTTTATTATTAGTTGGGTCATTAACTATTTATTGCAGTTTATTATTAGTTGGGTCATTAACTATTTATTGCAGTTTATTATTAGTTGGGTCATTAACTTTGTGGGGAGATTGTAGGCACCAATCGATCAGGGCTAGACCCAGGTGAGGTTATAGGCATGTGATAAAGAGTCGCTGGAACTCCTGTTTCATTTGCTTGGCCTCTCTTACTGATTTTCTTTGTGCCTCATTTGCACTGAGAGCAATCCAGCTAGCTCTCACAAACACCTCCTCCTCCTATCCACTTCACTACACTAGACATGCACACCACACTTCGTTCCTCCACACCAAAATTAAAAAAACACAATGATGAATTTTAGCCCAGCCTCGGAGTCCCCAGGGGGGGGGGGACCATAAATGCCCCCTCACCCGACCGACCATCCCCTGACGACCCCACACAATTACCTGGACCTCGGCCTGTTACTCTTTCTATTAATTTCTGCAACATTCGCGGACTTTCCTCTAACTTTCACTCTGTTGAGCACCATCTCTCCTCCTACAAACCTGATCTTCTCTTCCTCACCGAAACCCAGGTGTCTGTAGCAACATCCAGCAACCCCTTTTCTGTATCCTCCTACTTTCTCTATCCTAGTTTCAAAGCCAATGGCGGATGTTGTGCATATGTGCACAACAAACTCACTTGCTCTCGTGTTCCCGATTTCGACTCCTCTGAATTCTCAACTTTATGGCTCAAACTTTCCTGTCATTCTCTTACTAAATATTTCTGTGCTGTCTATCTTTCCCCTAACTCTACCAACTTTCCTAAATTCTTTGACTATCTAAACTCTACAGTGGAACACATTCTATCCATTTCTCCTTTCTCAGAAATCTCCATCTTAGGAGATTTCAACGTTCACCACCGCCAATGGCTCTCCTCTCACACTACTGATCCACCTGGTGAACAAGCCTACGTCTTTTCTATCCTAAATGACCTAGAGCAGTTAGTTCAGCAACCCACCCGTATCCCGGATCGCATCGGAGATCGGCCCAACATTCTTGACCTGTTTCTAACTTCTAACCCTTCTTCTTATACTGTCGATCTTTTCTCTCCTTTGGGCTCCTCCGACCATAAACTTATCTCTGTCACCTGTCCTATCTCTCCAGTACAGCCACCCGATCCTCCTAGCCGGCGGCGCTTGTGGCACTTTGGCGCTGCCGACTGGGAGGCTCTTCGGCAGTACTTCTTTGATTTCCCATGGAATGATTTCTGCTTCCATGGCCGAGGACCCTCGGAGAGTGCTGAACGCATTACCGAGGTAATCCTATCGGGCATGGAAGCATACATTCCATTCTCTTTCTCTCAGACTAATGCTAAAAAATCTTGGTTTACTCACGCCTGTTCTACTGCTGTCCGCAATAAGGAGGAAGCATTCAAACGGTACCGACGCCTTAAAACTCAAGACTCTCATTCTTCATATGTTTCTGCCCGGAATCAAGCCAAATCTGTTCTTCGACTTGCCAAACACTCTTTCATCAATAATAAATGCACTGAACTATCCAACTCTAGCTCTTCCCAAGCTTTCTGGCATCTAGCCAAAAACCTCTCCAACAATTTCTCTTCCTCGTCTTTCCCTCCCCTTTCCCACTCTGATGGCACAACCATCACTTCTTCCTCTGACAAAGCTAAACTCTTCGCTCAAACTTTTGCTAGAAACTCCACCTTGGATGATTCCGGTGCTATTCCTCCCTCTCCGCCCTCCTCTCTCTTACTTATGCCTAATATCCTAATCTCTTCTAAAGATGTACTTTCTACCCTCTCTGGGCTTAACACTAATAAGGCGTACGGTCCGGACGGTGTTCCTCCTGTTGTTCTCAAAAACTGTGCTTCCGTGCTGACTCCCTGCCTAGGCAAACTCTTTCGTCTCTGTCTATCCTCTAACGTCTTCCCTTCATGCTGGAAGTTTGCTCACATTCAACCTGTCCCAAAGAAGGGTGACCGCTCTCAACCCTCCAACTATCGTCCAATTGCTCTTATCTCTTGTCTTTCTAAAGTTTTTGAAACTATTCTTGCTTCCAAATTTCTTAAGCATTTCTCTTCTCATAATCTGCTCTCAGATCGCCAGTATGGCTTCCTTAAGGGTCGCTCTACTGGTGATCTTCTTTCATATCTTACTAACTCTTGGTCATCCTCCTTTCGGGACTTCGGTGAGACTTTTTCTATTGCACTAGACATATCGAAAGCCTTCGATAGAGTCTGGCATAAATCTTTAATTTCTAAACTACCCTCCTTCGGTTTCTATCCCTCCATCTGTGCCTTTGTCTCTAATTTCCTTTCCGGCCGTTCCATAGCTGCGGTTGTGGACGGCCATTGTTCACTTCCTCACCCTATAAACTCCGGTGTTCCTCAGGGCTCTGTCCTATCTCCTATTCTCTTTCTAATTTTTATAAATGATCTCCTTAACTGTACCTTAATTCCCATCCATTCATACGCAGACGACTCAACCTTACACTACTCCATTAGTTTTTCAGAACGCCCCAGCCAGCAATCCCTCAACGACAAACGTAATGAAGCCATAGAACTCTTAAATTCTGATCTAAATACTATTTCCAATTGGGGCAGAGAAAACCTTGTTAACTTTAATGCTTCCAAAACCCAATTTCTCCATCTATCTACCCGTCAGGATCTCCCAGCGGACTATCCCTTATTCTTCAACAATACAAAAATCAACCCTTCATCTTCTCTCAATATTCTTGGTGTCTCTTTTTCTTCTGCTCTCATTTGGAAGGACCATATTACCAGTCTTGCTAAGGCAGCCTCCCAGAAGCTGGGTGTGCTCAACCGCCTTAGGGGGTTCTTTTCCCCTGCACAGCTTCTTGCTCTGTACAGGGGCATAGTGCGCCCTTGTATTGAGTATTGTTCACATGTGTGGGGAGGTTCCTCTCACACCGCTCTCCTAGACAAAGTTGAAAGGAAGGCCTTTCGTATCATTAACTCCCGTCCACTCACCAACTCTCTGCAATCTCTCTGTCTCCGCCGCAATGTTGCATCTCTCTCGCTATTCTATCGCTACTATAATAATCAGTGTTCCTCAGAGCTATCCCAGTGCATACCACCTCCTTTACGTAGGGCACGTGGTACCCGTCTTGCAACTCAATCCCACCCCTACTCTGTGCAACTCTCCAACCCAAGAGTGAAACGTTACTCTCAAACTTTCTTCTACTCAACATCTGAGCTCTGGAACTCTCTCCCAGAATCAGTCTTTCCCTCTTCCTATGACTTAAATTGCTTCAAACTCCGTGTGTCCAGGCATTTTGGCTCGAACGTCCCTTGATTTTGGCCCTGTCACTCTTTCAACTATGGGGGAGGCACTCGCTATAGGCAGTTATGCCTTTTGCCTCCCTCAATCACATAGAAAAAAAAAAAAAAAAACAAAAAAAAAATATGTATTGCAGTTTATTACTAGTTGGGTCATTAACTATTGATTGCAGTTTATTATTAGTTGGGTCATTAACTATTTATTGCAGTTTATTATTAGTTGGGTCATTAACTATTTATTGCAGTTTATTATTAGTTGGGTCATTAACTATTGATTGCAGTTTATTATTAGTTGGGTCATTAACTATTTATTGCAGTGTATTATTAGTTGGGTCATTAACTATGTATTGCAGTTTATTATTAGTTGGGTCATTAACTATTTATTGCAGTTTATTGTTGGTGGTCTTTTATTTTTACCTTTTACTGGTAATATTTGGTGTTTTCATTAATTACCGATAAGCTTACCAGTTTTGACATTGTTATGATTCTTGTTATTAAGGGGAGATCTCCACTTGAGGGATTTTTTTTCTTGACCCCTTTCTCCCTCATGGTTATCCCCATTGCTTTTGAGATTTTAAGACGTTTGCCCCATTAGTTTGGTGATTTTAAGAATTTCCGCCCCATTCTGTCAATTTTAAGACTTTTCGTGCAATTTAGGTGTCGATTTTATCCTGGCGAGCGATAGCGAGCCTGTAACTTAAGAGTAACCGGCCTTCGACCGGGACATTTTTCTACCGAAAAATTTACAAATTTATCTTGAAAGGGGGTCAAGGGGGTGACATTTTAAGATTGCTGGAGGAGTAGGAAACAAACTAGAAACCTCTCCTTAATTCAACTGTTAAATGTGTTTAATCTATAATCTTCACCAGCAACAGTGCATTATATATTTATTCTATTATTATTATTACACATATAAGGAATACAAAGGGGTTGACTGTCATGAGATTGATATAAGTTCAACAGGTTTGTATTATGTAGCTTATGAATTTATTAAGGGAGCCCACCTCGCTTGTTTTCTCTTTTTCTCCCTCTCTCTTT
>JBAKBP010022421.1:20000-38827 GCA_037953745.1 Lithodes maja
CAAAATTGCGTCAAGAAAGTGAGAGGGTTAACTCAGGCCCAATCCCCTATTTTTTCCTTTTTTTTTTGTCCCCTCTTTAGCATAGTATGGAAATTGTGTGACGGATTTGCTGTGTACAAGAAACATGACGACACATTGTATTTGCTGTGTACAAGAAACATGACGACACATTGTATTTGCTGTGTACAAGAAACATGACGACACATTGTATTTGCTGTGTACAAGAAACATGACGACACATTGTATTTGCTGTGTACAAGAAACATGACGACACATTGTATTTGCTGTGTACAAGAAACATGACGACACATTGTATTTGCTGTGTACAAGAAACATGACGACACATTGTATTTGCTGTGTACAAGAAACATGACGACACATTGTATTTGCTGTGTACAAGAAACATGACGACACATTGTATTTGCTGTGTACAAGAAACATGACGACACATTGTATTTGCTGTGTACAAGAAACATAACGACACATTGTATTTGCTGTGTACAAGAAACATGACGACACATTGTATTTGCTGTGTACAAGAAACATGACGACACATTGTATTTGCTGTGTACAAGAAACATGACGACACATTGTATTTGCTGTGTACAAGAAACATGACGACACATTGTATTTGCTGTGTACAAGAAACATGACGACACATTGTATTTGCTGTGTACAAGAAACATGACGACACATTGTATTTGCTGTGTACAAGAAACATGACGACACATTGTATTTGCTGTGTACAAGAAACATGACGACACATTGTATTTGCTGTGTACAAGAAACATGACGACACATTGTATTTAGAAACAAATAACGAGTTATTAGACTTTGGTATTACTTCCCACAATTACGATATTACAAGGAGAAGTAATACACCGTGTGGGAAAAGAGGCTTAACACCATAACGCAAGGATATGAGTAAGATTATTGTTATAGCTTATGGACATTAGTACGCGGTGCTCTAATTACTACGCGGTGCTCTAATTATGGACATTAGTACGCGGTGCTCTAATTATGGACATTTGTACGCGGTGCTCTAATTATGGACATTAGTACGCGGTGCTCTAATTATGGACATTAGTACGCGGTGCTCTAATTATGGACATTAGTACGCGGTGCTCTAATTATGGACATTAGTACGCGGTGCTCTAATTATGGACATTAGTACGCGGTGCTCTAATTATGGACATTAGTACGCGGTGCTCTAATTAGTACGGAACATCGGTTTAATAGCATCCAGGAAAAACAAGTAGAGTTACATTAATTAGATGTGCTCAACCGTCTCCGTGGGTTCTCCACCCCCGCACAGCTTCTTGCTCTGTATCGGGGCACAGTGCGCCCCTGTATATTTCTCATAACTTTTATCCCCAACTCTGGCCTAACGGCTCCTGAAATATACCTTGATTCGAATGTTGTCCCCTATAACATTCTAACTCCAGTCTATACCCTGTTCCAAATTAGTAGTCCAGCAATCGTCAACCCTAACCTCTGTAACTCAAAAAAGGGTAGCGCAAATGGGCTGTAAATACCCACATCTATTCCCTAACTGACCCTTCCAAAATGGTAGAAATATTAGCTCGATTTCTATAATCGTTTGTGAGTTATAGGGGTTAATGTTCAAGATTGTTGGACTGCTAACTTGGAATAAGGTATAGTTGCCAGAGTTGCCAGTACCAGTGCAAAATAGTCGTAAAATGTTGCCAAAATAATATTAAAAAAATAAAATAAACTATAAAAATAAACTAAATATAAATAAATTAATATACAAAATAAATACAAAATTGTTGATCAGAGGTTACGGGAAAATAAACCTTTGTTGGACCTTTAGGGACCGGGACTATGTAATTAGGGCGGGAGGTGGTGTGAGGGTCTAGAGCTCTGTACATTGACCTGGCTGATATAGTGTGGTAAGGGTTCGATGCTCCACGCCGCCAGGGTCTGTCTGGGTGGGGTTTCACATGTTAACCCTTTCTATACCGTTGATGTCTCTTTAACTTTGTTCTGGCTACAATTAGACGATTATATTCAGTTTGAAAAGGGCCTCCAGCAATTATCAGGCTTCGAACTATCTCACTTAACCCTTTTAACTTCTTTACCTTCATCCCTTTCTTCCTCTTTCTATGGAATTACCAGGCCAAGATTCTATCCCTGGTCTTTGATAACTGCCTCCCCTCAATAATCAGACACCCATTGTTGGAGAGGAATTACAGGATATACAGTACATCTAAACACCATTAACTGGATGGAGAGAGAGAGAGAGAGTACAAAGGAGTACAAAGGAAATCAAGCAACAACATATCTAGTGACCCTTCTAGGTTGCTTGTCCTCCAAAACACTGAGGATCAAGTGTCCAAACAGTGGTTTAGAGTGGGTAAGGGAACATTGGAAAGGGAACTACTGCCCTGGAACTAATGTCCGTGGCAGGATTAGGAAGTTAGTAGGGGACAGATGGGTTAGTAACTGAGGGGGGGATAAAATAAAGTTATTCATTTACAAACGCAGTCAGTCGTGGGTTTGAAGCGAGATATTTGTCTAGGCGGAGTTTAAATGAATCAACGGTGCTGCAGTCTATAACGCTTCGGGGAAGCCCATTCCACAAGTTGACAACTCGATTGAAGAAGAAATTCTTAGATTCGTGCGAGTTAAAAGATTTACCAATTTAATTTTGCAACCGTTTCCCCGCGTGTAATTGGATTGGTCGATAGTGAAGTACTTACTACAGTTCATATTGTCGATGCCTTTGATGATTTTGAACACTTGAATTAAGTCACCTCTTAATCTGCGCTGGGTTAAAGGAAATAGATTTAATTCTCTAAGACGCTCTTCGTATGGTTTGTTCTTTAGGCTAGGTATCATTTTGGTAACTCTACGTTGAACTCGTTCTAGCTTGTTTATATCTTTTTGGTAATAAGGGCACCAGGATTGAACGCAGTATTCCAGAAGAGGGCGGACTAAGGAATTGTAAAGGGTTAGGATAACTTCTTTGGATTTATGCTCAAATGACCTGCCTATAAAGCCAATTATTTTGTTTGCCTTCTTAACAACTTCTGAACATTGTTGACTCGGTTTTAGGTTACTCGATATTGTTACTCCCAGATCGGTTTCTCTGTTTACATTCTTAAGCTGAGTGCCATTCATCGAATAGTTTGCTTTCTCATTTAGGTATCCGATATGTAGTACTTTACATTTATCCGCATTGAAACTCATTTGCCAAATTTGGGCCCAACATGACCTCGGTTGCCTCTGTTTTTTTCTTGAGAGAGAGAGAGAGAGAGAGAGAGAGAGAGAGAGAGAGAGAGAGAGAAAGAGAGAAGAGGGGGGAGGGGGATGATTGAGTGGAAGATATAGAACATTTTCCTTTTATCATTAAGCATGCCAATAGTTCAAGAAGTTGAGGCAACTATTGTAACCGACAATTACTTATAAGAGAGAGAGAGAGAGAGAGAGAGAGAGAGAGAGAGAGAGAGAGAGAGAGAGAGCGCTACCACATTACACCATTGTAGAGCTAAAAGGAGAATGTAAGACAGAGAAAGAGAACCAGGCCGCGTCCCCCCCCCCCCCCCCCCATCAGGTGCCCACAGACCCGTGCAAGGTCCTGCCATATAAGATCCCTAGGTATGGCAAATATCCCTAAAACCATCCGCAGATTACTACCCTGCACCCCAACCACCCGGCGAAAATGGAGTCTCGGGCATAGCCTCTTGGGGCGATTTTCCCTCCCTTGAGCTTGCCATTTTCGTCCAACTGCCCCTTGTTTCTTGCCATTTTCTTGCGCGGCAGGCTATAAATCTTGTCGCGCGAAGCAAAGGCCCCGTTTTGGCAGGTTTAATTTACGCGGAGTGTCGTTAAGGTTTATAGGAGTTAAAATGTTAAAAGGCACACGATGGGGGAGTGGCGGGTGTGTTTACGCTGGACACCTGAAAGACACCCCTCTCATATGACCAGATGTGTGTGTGTGTGTGTGTGTGTGTGTGTGTGTGTGTGTGTGTGTGTGTATGGAGTGGCAGGTAAAGAGAACGTGCGGGAATAACAGGTGTAAGGCGTACAGCACGTGCGGGAGTAACAGGTGTAGCAGTCAAAGGTATGGAATGTAGACAACGTGCAGGAATAACAGGTATGGGGTGTACAGCACGTGCGGGAGTAACAGGTGTAGCAGTCAAAGGTATGGAATGTAGACAACGTGCAGGAATGACAGGTATGGGGTGTACAGCACGTGCGGGAGTAACAGGTGTAGCAGTCAAAGGTATGGAATGTAGACAACGTGCAGGAATGACAGGTATGGGGTGTACAGCACGTGCGGGAGTAACAGGTGTAGCAGTCAAAGGTATGGAATGTAGACAACGTGCAGGAATGACAGGTATGGGGTGTACAGCACGTGCGGGAGTAACAGGTGTAGCAGTCAAAGGTATGGAATGTAGACAACGTGCAGGAATGACAGGTATGGGGTGTACAGCACGTGCGGGAGTAACAGGTGTAGCAGTCAAAGGTATGGAATGTAGACAACGTGCAGGAATAACAGGTATGGGGTGTACAGCACGTGCGGGAGTAACAGGTATGGGTGTAGATCACATGTGGGAGGAACAAGTGTAAGAGTGACAGGTGTGGAGTGTATAGCTTGTACGGTAATAACAGGTGTAGCAGTAACAGGTGTGGAGTGTATAGCTTGTACGGTAATAACAGGTGTAGCAGTAACAGGTGTGGAGTGTATAGCTTGTACGGTATTAACAGGTGTAGCAGTAACAGATGTGGAGTGTATAGCTTGTACGGTAATAACAGGTGTAGCAGTAACAGGTGTGGAGTGTATAGCTTGTACGGTAATAACAGGTGTAGCAGTAACAGGTGTGGAGTGTATAGCTTGTACGGTAATAACAGGTGTAGCAGTAACAGATGTGGAGTGTATAGCTTGTACGGTAATAACAGGTGTAGCAGTAACAGATGTGGAGTGTATAGCTTGTACGGTAATAACAGGTGTAACAGTAACAGGTGTGGAGTGTATAGCTTGTACGGTAATAACAGGTGTGGAGTGTATAGCTTGTACGGTAATAACAGGTGTGGAGTGTATAGCTTGTACGGTAATAACAGGTGTGGAGTGTATAGCTTGTACGGTAATAACAGGTGTAGCAGTAACAGATGTGGAGTGTATAGCTTGTACGGTAATAACAGGTGTAGCAGTAACAGGTGTGGAGTGTATAGATTGTGCGGTAATAACAGGTGTAGCAGTAACAGGTGTGGAGTGTATAGCTTGTACGGTAATAACAGGTGTAGCAGTAACAGGTGTGGAGTGTATAGCTTGTACGGTAATAACAGGTGTGGAGTGTATAGCTTGTACGGTATTAACAGGTGTAGCAGTAACAGATGTGGAGTGTATAGCTTGTACGGTAATAACAGGTGTAGCAGTAACAGGTGTGGAGTGTATAGCTTGTACGGTAATAACAGGTGTAGCAGTAACATATGTGGAGTGTATAGCTTGTACGGTAATAACAGGTGTAGCAGTAACAGATGTGGAGTGTATAGCTTGTACGGTAATAACAGGTGTAGCAGTAACAGGTGTGGAGTGTATAGCTTGTACGGTAATAACAGGTGTAGCAGTAACAGATGTGGAGTGTATAGCTTGTACGGTAATAACAGGTGTAGCAGTAACAGGTGTGGAGTGTATAGCTTGTACGGTAATAACAGGTGTAGCAGTAACAGGTGTGGAGTGTATAGCTTGTACGGTAATAACAGGTGTAGCAGTAACAGGTGTGCAGTGTATAGCTTGTACGGTAATAACAGGTGTAACAGTAACAGGTGTGGAATGTACAGCACGTGCGGGACTAACAGGTGTGATCCGTGTATGGGAATAACAAATGTAGGGCACGTGCAGGAGTGACAGATGTTGGAGTTACAGTGGTGAAGACATGTCCCTACGATCAGCTTCCGAGTATGGTGTTCGAGCAGGGTAAAATGAAACACCATCCCTTCTCGACCAGCTGGGTGTTTGATCACCAAGCTGAGACAATGAGGAGTAGCGTACTCGGATGCCACACTTGGGAACTGATCTTGTGATAAGGCTTGCAATCTTGCGAGAAGTGTAAGAGTAAAGTTAAGAAAATGTAGAGACAGGTGTTAGGGACGTCTTGGAGTAATAAGTGTAAGGTT
This sequence comes from Lithodes maja, assembly GCA_037953745.1. Lineage (NCBI taxonomy): Eukaryota > Metazoa > Arthropoda > Malacostraca > Decapoda > Lithodidae > Lithodes > Lithodes maja. Next base: position 26,145 of record JBAKBP010022421.1, read on the forward strand.
AAGGGTAAGAACTGTAGTAGAGATAGGTGTTAGGGACGTCTGGGAGTAATAGGTGTAAGGTTAAGGGTAAGAACTGTAGTAGAGATAGGTGTTAGGGACGTCTGGGAGTAATAGGTGTAAGGTTAAGGGTAAGAACTGTAGTAGAGATAGGTGTTAGGGACGTCTGGGAGTAATAGGTGTAAGGTTAAGGGTAAGAACTGTAGTAGAGATAGGTGTTAGGGACGTCTGGGAGTAATAGGTGTAAGGTTAAGGGTAAGAACTGTAGTAGAGATAGGTGTTAGGGACGTCTGGGAGTAATAGGTGTAAGGTTAAGGGTAAGAACTGTAGTAGAGATAGGTGTTAGGGACGTCTGGGAGTAATAGGTGTAAGGTTAAGGGTAAGAACTGTAGTAGAGATAGGTGTTAGGGACGTCTGGGAGTGATATGTGTATGAGTAAGGTAACGGCCGTGGACAACAAGTTTTATACAACTTCTGATGCTCAAATATGATACACTGTCGACATATTTCGATTAAGTATATGAGCCACTAAGATCAAATTACTTGGATTCTCTAGTTAATGTTTACGATCTTATATTTTTACTCGCTGAGGTACCCGGCGCTGCCCGTGGGGAAGTCGAACTATGGGCTGTCTATTTTTTGTTTATTTATTTATTTATTTATTTATTTGGGGGGGAAGGGGGGGCTCCCTTCCCCTCCTCCCGGAGGGTGAGGGGACAACAAAAATAATTTAAAACCTATTTTGGCACCCCCTTAGAATACATGCCAAGTATGGGCTCTCCATCTTCAAATATACCTTTTATATATATATATATTGTATCTTGCTATACTTACATCAAATACTAGGCAATACACCTCTACCAAATATGTATCTACCTAAAAAGAGTAATATTCTTATACAACAAATATAATATAGATGTAGATTTTAGATGTACAGTACACTCCCATGAACTTCACTTACAACTTCCGTAGTAAACCTCCACCTCTACTAAACACTATTACCTGTCTACTGAGCACCACCGTTAATAGGCTATACCACAACCAATGTAGCCTTAAGGGGGGTCACCTGCTTAAGGGGGGTCACCTGCTTAAGGGGGTCACCTGTTTTGTCGGATTTCTCTCCTTTTCTCTCTTTCTCTTGCCTGTATCCATTCTGCCCCATTCTGCCAACTATTTTAAGACGTTTATCCCCATCTGGGTGTCGATTTCTTCCTGACGAGCGATAGCGAGCCAGTATTATATGAAGAAATCCGGCTTCGCCGGAGACATTTTTCTATCGAAAAATCTACAAATTTAGCCTGCTGTCAAACAAAAATAAAAAATATGCTGGCTCGCTACCGCTCACCAGTAAAAAATTGACACCTGGATGGGGATAAACGTCTTAAAACAGTAGGCTGAATGGGGCCAAATGGATACAAGCCAGAGAAAGATAGAAAAGGACAGGACAAAAACAGGTCACCCCCCTTAACATGTATATACCAGTATCTCTTAAAGCTTTTGTCTCAACAAGAAATATCCCTTAACCATGTTAATGACCTATGCTTCATTTGCATTGCATTCTATTGTTCAAACTCTAATTATCACGTACTTAATCTTTAACTCAATGTCGGTAAATAGCTCAGTTGGAAAGTTTTACTTTTACGCTTACATGCACTCAAAACCTCTGAACATTTCTGTGAACGTCGAGCCTTCGCATCTCATAAGTTGCCAAATGAGCTAGTCAATTCAGCTAATATCTCCATTTTTAAGTCTAGAGTTAATGCTTTTTTGCAGCATTAATTCTAATTTTTAAACTTATTTTATTCTATTTTATTGTATTATATTTAAGCTTGATATCCTCCACTGCATAATATGTTATCTGTGTTTGATATGTGTATATGTACAGTGCAGTATGCAGTGTATGTTTTTATTTTTTCCTAAGTTGCCATAGTCTCTCTCCAGTGCCTCCGGGTGTTTTGTGTGGATTGATCTTGATGGTGTTTCTGCACCCTGGTTGGAGACTTCGGCATCTCATATAATAATAATAATAATAATAATACGCTACAATCATACCTTCTTATGGAGCCCTCGCATCTCAACTGTTACGCTACAATCATACCTTCTTATGGAGCCCTCGCATCTCAACTGTTACGCTACAATCATACCTTCTTATGGAGCCCTCGCATCTCAACTGTTACGCTACAATCATACATTCTTATGGAGCCCTCGCATCTCAACTGTTACGCTACAATCATACCTTCTTATGGAGCCCTCGCATCTCAACTGTTACGCTACAATCATACATTCTTATGGAGCCCTCGCATCTCAACTGTTACGCTACAATCATACCTTCTTATGGAGCCCTCGCATCTCAACTGTTACGCTACATTCATACCTTCTTATGGAGCCCTCGCATCTCAACTGTTACGCTACAATCATACCTTCTTATGGAGCCCTCGCATCTCAACTGTTACGCTACAATCATACATTCTTATGGAGCCCTCGCATCTCAACTGTTACGCTACAATCATACCTTCTTATGGAGCCCTCGCATCTCAACTGTTACGCTACAATCATACCTTCTTATGGAGCCCTCGCATCTCAACTGTTACGCTACAATCATACCTTCTTATGGAGCCCTCGCATCTCAACTGTTACGCTACAATCATACCTTCTTATGGAGCCCTCGCATCTCAACTGTTACGCTACAATCATACATTCTTATGGAGCCCTCGCATCTCAACTGTTACGCTACAATCATACCTTCTTATGGAGCCCTCGCATCTCAACTGTTACGCTACAATCATACCTTCTTATGGAGCCCTCGCATCTCAACTGTTACGCTACAATCATACATTCTTATGGAGCCCTCGCATCTCAACTGTTACGCTACAATCATACCTTCTTATGGAGCCCTCGCATCTCAACTGTTACGCTACATTCATACCTTCTTATGGAGCCCTCGCATCTCAACTGTTACGCTACAATCATACCTTCTTATGGAGCCCTCGCATCTCAACTGTTACGCTACAATCATACCTTCTTATGGAGCCCTCGCATCTCAACTGTTACGCTACATTCATACCTTCTTATGGAGCCCTCGCATCTCAACTGTTACGCTACAATCATACCTTCTTATGGAGCCCTCGCATCTCAACTGTTACGCTACATTCATACCTTCTTATGGAGCCCTCGCATCTCAACTGTTACGCTACAATCATACCTTCTTATGGAGCCCTCGCATCTCAACTGTTACGCTACAATCATACCTTCTTATGGAGCCCTCGCATCTCAACTGTTACGCTACAATCATACCTTCTTATGGAGCCCTCGCATCTCAACTGTTACGCTACATTCATACCTTCTTATGGAGCCCTCGCATCTCAACTGTTACGCTACAATCATACCTTCTTATGGAGCCCTCGCATCTCAACTGTTACGCTACAATCATACCTTCTTATGGAGCCCTCGCATCTCAACTGTTACGCTACAATCATACCTTCTTATGGAGCCCTCGCATCTCAACTGTTACGCTACAAGCATACCTTCTTATATAATTCAACTATCTCTTTTTTAATATTTGGAATAGTTTCAGACTATAAAATTATGGGCTTTGAAGTTACCCTGGCTTAATTCTACAAGGTAAGAAATAATTCAACTTAAACACATTATTTTCTTATGATGAAATAGGCTTTAGTTGTTGCCTTTATGATGATTGTCTACATATCTCTTTATTAAGAGGCGAGATTAATATAGCCTCAGTTTTCTTGGACAAATGATCTGCCTTTCACAGCAACCTGGCCTAAGCTGGTAGTTTTACATTCACACCAGAGCTCGGGGTTTGTAACACATAATCCTGCAAACTAATTGGTGGATTCAGGTAAAACTAATTGGTGGATTCAGGTAAAACTAATTGGTGGATTCAGGTAAAACTAATTGGTGGATTCAGGTAAAACTAATTGGTGGATTCAGGTAAAACTAATTGGTGGATTCAGGTAAAACTCGTGTGCTCTGCAATTCTTCCTTTTTTACTCCCACAACCTCATTTAGTTTCTATATGGCAAGACCTTTCAAAATAATAGGGTTAATTGATATAGCTTTCAAATTGTTTATTTGTGTAAGTCATTTATGAACACATTAATATTTTCTGTCGATGTAGAGTCACAGTTCAATATAGAACAATATAGTATTTGACTGAATAAATTAAATATGTGAAGGTACACCGATATCGTAGGAATGTAACTACCGACATCTAGATTTTTAGGAATGTTAATTATTGTTTCCGAGTAGACCCCTGGAGAAGCAGACGGTTGCTAGGTGTAGGATACTTGTGTGGCCCTCACCTGTCCTAGAGAGCCTATTGTGAAAAGAGACAAGGACATGTATCGATCTGGACGCCATATTGGATCTATAATGAGGCAATAATTACCTACTAAAAGGGTATTATTTAGGCTGCTGATCAGTATTTTATCTACATCCAGTATAGGCCTGCCCATAAATACATGAACACCTGTTTATTGTAAACTAGGCATAGTAAAACCTAATATTTCATTATAAGTAACTCGGTTATTCATTTGCTTATGTTTTCCAAAGTACTGGATCCGTTTATCATACTTGTTCCTGCAAATATTGTTTAGATATTACTGGCCACGATTGTACCTGAATTCTAATATTATATACAGATTATGGCAATGTTTCGAGTGTGTAGACTGACAGTATGTACACTTGGCCAATCGCTGTTGACTATAGCGTCCACTTCGGGTGCGACGACGAAGACGACGGTGGGTTCGGTTCATCTGACCAGTTCGGAACCCCTGTGTTTATTGTAGCCGAATCTTCCCGCCCCCCTCTGATAACTCCACCACTAATAACATAACATTATTCCGGAGATCCTGCAGTTACACAGATAGCCCAGAACAACTCTTGCTCTCGGCTCCATATTGGTGACATTTGGGAATTGCTTCTACAAAACTGCACTGCAAACATTTGAACACATATATGTAGTAAAATGGTACATATAAACAGTTCTTTGATTTGTATATTTAAAGTAAAACACATAAACGATATAAAAACTGTTTCTGGGTACCATAATTTTTACAATTTTGTGTTCATTTTTACAGTGAAATTCTTGCATCACCTATAATACTTGTTATTGTTCATGTATAATACTTGTTATTGTTCATGTATAATACTTGTTATTGTTCATGTATAATACTTGTTATTGTTCATGTATAATACTTGTTATTGTTCATGTATAATACTTGTTATTGTTCATGTATAATACTTGTTATTGTTCATGTATAATACTTGTTATTGTTCATGTATAATACTTGTTATTGTTCATGTATAATACTTGTTATTGTTCATGTGATGCTGATTCAGTCTTCATATGAACACTTTTCTCTGATTTGTTGTGAATAACCAAGCCAATTTGTTGTGAATAACCAAGCCAATTTGTTGTGAATAACCAAGCCAATTTGTTGTGAATAACCAAGCCAATTTGTTGTGAATAACCAAGCCAATTTGTTGTGAATAACCAAGCCAATTTGTTGTGAATAACCAAGCCAATTTGTTGTGAATAACCAAGCCAATTTGTTGTGAATAACCAAGCCAATTTGTTGTGAATAACCAAGCCAATTTGTTGTGAATAACCAAGCCAATTTGTTGTGAATAACCAAGCCAATTTGTTGTGAATAACCAAGCCAATTTGTTGTGAATAACCAAGCCAATTTGTTGTGAATAACCAAGCCAATTTGTTGTGAATAACCAAGCCAATTTGTTGTGAATAACCAAGCCAATTTGTTGTGAATAACCAAGCCAATTTGTTGTGAATAACCAAGCCAATTTGTTGTGAATAACCAAGCCAATTTGTTGTGAATAACCAAGCCAATTTGTTGTGAATAACCAAGCCACTTTGTTGTGAATAACCAAGCCAATTCACATTATACATATATTACAAAACAAGAGTATTATCAGTATTATCAGTATTATCAGTATTATCAGTTTGAAATTGTTGTGTGTGTTTACTAAACGTGAGATACGTTTGAAAAATGGACTAGAGGATACCTACATTTTGTTGATATTTGATCAACTCTGCGTAAGCAGAGTGGTATCGCCTCCCCGTATTGTGGTACAATGCCTGCCGAAATGTATGTCTGTCTGTCCGGAAACTCCTCCTAGACCGTTCGACGGATTTTCACCAAATTTCATAAGTACATTCGTAGGGTGAATGCGACGGTCAGTCAAAAAATATTTTAAATTTGTGCAATAGTTAATGTCTCAGGTTAAAAAAATATCCCACTTGTAGGCTGACGTACAGTAACTAGCGTAACTTGTCGTTGTTAAGCCTCTCAGACTTAACAGTGTGAACGAAGCATATCAAATGTGAAAGTAATTACTGTACTTAGTTACTAATATATATATATATATAGAGAGAGAGAGAGAGAGAGAGAGAGAGAGAGAGAGAGAGAGAGAGAGGGAGAGAGAGAGAGAGAGCAGTAAATGTCACCATTATGGCTGAATCTTAACAAATCCCGTGTTGACCACCGAGTTCACTGATCTGCCCCCTCCCCCTCCATACTCCGCTGAAGAACTGTTACTATGTCTAATAGATGAAAATATATGGTACCAATGAGGAGCAGTTGTGGAGAGGAAAGGGTGCAATACCAATCCCCAAGATATTATATGACCTGAGCCAAGCCATGGTATAATCACTCCCTATAGTCACCAATATGGCTGCTGTCCAAAACATATAGTCACCAATATGGCTGCTGTCCAAAACATGAAGGTAAATGGAAGTGATTAGGAGTAGGCAGTGAATATCGACGGTGGTAACCAACAGCATCTGGATTATGGTTGTCAGACGCTTCGACATATTGGCTTATGGCGTCGTTACAACCCTTTATGGGGAGATCTCCACTTGAGGGTTTTTTTTCTTGACCCCTTTCTCCCTCATGTTTAGCCCCATTGTTTTTGAGATTTTAAGACGTTCGCCCCATTAGTTTGGCGATTTTAAGAACTTTCACCCCATTTATGTCACTTTCAATACCTTTCGTTCCATTTAGGTGTCGATTTTTTCCTGGCGAGCGATAGCGAGACTGTAATTTAAGAGGAACCGGCTTTCAGCCGGGACATTTTTCCACCGAAAAATGTACACATTTATCTTGAAAGGGGCTCAAGGGGGTGTAATCTTAAGCTTGAAGGATATCTAGGGACCAAACTAAAAACCTCCCCTTAAATTCTTCTCACTACAGAAAATACGGTTCCCAAGAACACTCCAATATCAAAATGAAATAGAAATAACTGATATATATGCAGTGTCTAGGATAATATGACCGGAGTATAAGTCCCCAATTTGTCTGAAGCTGACACCAAGGGCGGTATTTATAAAGCACTTTTAGGCTTAAAAGTAGCTTTTAAAGATGGCAGCCACTTTTAAAAGATAAAAGTTGGGTAAAAAAACTTTTAACGGCAAAAGTAGCTTTTAAACCCGGCGAAAACTAAAAGCCCTCCTGGGGACTTTTAGCGCTTAAAAGTTACTTTTAGAGGACGATGAAGATGGTTGAATAACAAATCCACCACCCCCTGCCAAGGAATGTTAATGTTAGAAAGACTAATTGGATTAATAGGCCTATAGCGACTCTGAGTTAATCAAAAGATACCATATAAACCACGAATGAAACTTAGAGGAACAAAGCTCCTAACCCCGAGATGAAAGTGTGTATTACCCTACATTATTTGGCAACGGTCAAAATGTAACTATGAGTAACTCATGATTGTAGGTTAACTATATTATCAAATGCAGTATGTTAGGTAGGCTAACTCTTGATTCTATCCATATACCACCCCGCACATCATACTACTCAAAGGTGATCCACTGTGTGTTCTCCAACGAATAAGTTATATTGGAAAGTAACCTACCACCATATTATATCAACCTACTTTAAACATTTCGATTCATACTGTATAATTATGTCCGACTAAATTTTTTTCCGCGGTCGGTCTCTCATTTTTAGATCCTCCTCCTCCGCCCACAACCTCGACAGTTCCAGCGTCCTCGTTGACAAACGCCTATACTGTACTTGTTGGAAGAACACTAACAAATAGACCAAATTAAAGGAGTGTAGAAGGACTAAGATATAATATTAGATTGTCACAAGATAGGCCTATTTCATAACATCCGAGAACAAGTAGCCTATTTGCACCCTATCTTTTTGCAAATTACCGTAAACTGGGGTGATTTCGGACTGCGGTCATAACTTCGGCGATAATAAGTAATTAGCCATTGTCATTATACTGTATAATGGAAACGCTTTTACCATACAAGTCCGAAGTTTTCCACTTTTCAAGAATACTTCGGACATCATTTAGGATAAGGATATTATGGGGATAATTTTAGGAGGCTTCCTGGATTACGGCGCACGGCGCATTATCACTACACATTACTTGACCTAGTTAAATCTCTACAATGTGTTTACAGTCAGGAGAAATTGTAAAAAACAAACTCGAAAAATTTCCGAAATTACCCCACTTTACGAATTGTGAAAACTCGCGAATTTGGCAACTATCTCAGATGCTGCCACACTGGAGTATGCAATTGTTTTGGTATGGTAAATATATTACCCTTTCAATTTAGCAATATATAATAGATTTCACAATAACAAAATATTGCATAATTACCCTAATGTTTTATAGTAATTAGTATATGCAATTAGAAGCCTATACTTACCTATTAAACGTTATTCATCAATTGTAATTGTTACGACCGGGCACTCGGGTACACTAGGGCTCTTACACAGGACTCGAGTATGGCTCGCTGCCACAACGGAAACACACGATCCCAACCCCAGAGTACTGCCAGCCGAACAAAAAACGCCACTACCCTCCAGAGTTCTATCTGCTATAACGGGGTATACAAGAACTCGGTACTAGCGTTTCACACAACAGACTAATAGCAAGACGGGAGTTATCTAGTCTGGTCAACAATCAAACAAAGAAGAAAGTACTACAACACTAAAGAATAGTGTTGGCCGAAGCCGAAGTAATCCACCCTTGAACTAAGAACTTAAGAAGTCCTCCACCCTCTACTTCGGATCGGCACTATTACGTTACGTTAAACAATAGTCCTCGAGCATCAAGCAAGGAATCTTCTGATAAGTTAGATGCTTCTCGAATACTCATAAGAAGTAAGTATCGGATTTTGAACAGCAATTTAATGAATAACTCACTGGTAATTAAAGGCTTTAAATTGACATAAGAAGAATTATAAGAATAAGCAATAGGATATGGCAAACATTAAGAAGAAGTACTCCGACAATGCACTGGCAATAGCCTACTAAGATTGTGCTCGAGGGCCACTAATCTCTGAAGTAGCTAAGCGTGCCACACATGAAATCAATAGTGCTTAAACAATAATATACATAAGGAGAAGCTTCAATACTATGCTGTATCTGCTGGTCGAGCAAAGTCTAGCTGGGATATCTAAGGTTAAGAGACAATGGCTGAGCAAGCGGCTCGTAGCCTAGCGAGGTCCTTAAGACTGTGCGGCCAAATTACGGTAATTGACGGGATGCTCTCTTGAGAGATCCAGATCACTAGTATCTGGTTCTCTCCTGGCGATCCTCTCAAAGTCAAGCAAATGAGATAGCACAGTGTTGGGTGGCACAGGCAAAAGCCCTCACTCGCAACACAGTGCTAAACTCCCACGGTACACAATCAAAAAGACCCCCCAGGCTTCCCACGTCTCCGTTGCAATTGTACTGGCTCAACCAACCTAGCACTCATAGGAAATCACAACTCGAGGAACCCTATCCCAGTCTAGCATTACCTAAACCAGCAGAAAACAGGAACATGAATAATAGTACACAGGGAAATACATATACGAGTGCAACAAACATCAATCAATCCTATTCTAGTTAACCCTTCCAAAAATAGGCTATCTAACAGGCACTTATCTCGTGAGAACTCAAGCGATAATACTTTGGCTGACTAAATCTGCACCAAAGGGGTCATTGAGGTTATAAACAGGGACGAGAAGAGAAGAAGATAGGCTGTTCAGAGAGTAGAGAAAGTTCACATCAGTCGGAAGAATATCGATAGTTGCAAGGGATAGAGAGGTCGCTTTGCCTGATGAGTTCTGAAGAATTGTGGCGAGGACCTCTCTTTTTATACTCGGCCCTGTAGCGAGCATAACGGCAATCATGACGTCACATTCGCTCTCAATCTGGGATCGACAAAGAACTTCCCACGCGCTGAAAGGGAGGAAGGGAGGAGGGAGTTAGGCCTACACACCTCGTGGCGCGCTCACTGATCCCCCGCCACGTAATATCTCTCCTCTCATCATTACATACAAGTCCCACACACAATACTTATATCTAATGATATAAAATAGAACTCGTTGACTTAGAAGAAAACAAAATACATAATGATAATACTTATAGTACAACGGTTCACATAAACTGAGTTAGGAAACTCTACACAGACTACAGCCAAAGTTCCTGCCCTGACGATCCTAGCGAGGGTGGGGCCTGACTGGGCGTTCTGTACAGCATGCTCATACTCGACATGCGTCACACCTCCCCCAAGATTTTACTTGCTCAACCCTGAGCTAAAATCTGATATACAGAACCCCATCAAACCCCTCACACCCAGCGACCGCATGGCACTAAAACAACGCTGAGTTTATCACTAAAACACATCTTATAAAAAAAAAATTCACATTTCATAACTCCTCCCAACAATAGTAAAAGACACAATATCATGCTCCCAGAGCGAGCTTACAGCAGCTCAGCCGTTTGATAGTTCGTGGACTACTCAAACCTTATAGGCTATGACAAACTTATACAATTATCTTCATCAAAAAGAAAGAGTTTTTATATGATTTTTATATTTTAATATGTTTTTTTCGGCTGCACTATAAGGGCAGCCTATTTTCTTCTATACCAAACGCTCAACAATCCTGCTTTACGACCCAATACGCTGGGCTACAACCGCGAGCCAACAAGCACCAAGCGCAAAATACTACTCAAACCAAAGCAGGAGGCTACCCGTGTGTCAATTTACCCAGGATCATATACCCCTGAACGACCACATGCAACCTCGTTGTCACAACCGGCAATATGGCTTATGTCCAGGTTATATACCAATAACCTTAGTGACCACCTGGTCAGCCTCATATTCCGATTGTGAAACGGGTCCAAGATCTTGAGAGGGTAATGATCTGGGTAAACTACACCGACCGGACCATAGGCTGGAACATAGATCTCGAAATGCCCCAGCGCATCATTGTCCTTTTCACTTTCATTCATCAGGCTCTGACACGTTGCTGGTGCATTCTTAAGTCCGTAGGGCATAACATTGCACTGGTAGGTACTCCCGTCCACAACAAAACCACATACCTCTTTAGCGCGCTCGGACAAAGTTACACGCAACGACCACTCACGACATTCCTTATCCCTCAGATCCTTCGTCCACACGTAATCCAGCTCTGCTTGCACCATAGGCTGTCGAGCAGGATTTATACGGCAGGGAATTAAACTGAGCCTTGCACTATCTCCAGCCTGCATGTCGGATTCTACCCCGTACCTCAGGCCTGGAGAAGCAACAAACATGCGAATACTGCCATAGCCTAGTAAATAACTGCCTTGCACTGTCTCCACGAACAACATGCCTTGTGCCCTCCCACAACCCAGCCGAGACCGCAGCTTCTAACCTGTAGTCTCCCTCCTTCTCCACCTTCGTCCCTAGAACAGCCAGGTCATGAGCGGGACAATCAGTACCACCCGTGCAGTCACTCCCACAGTTCATTATAGCTAAGGCTTCCCCGCCGATACCGTACATGCGCACCCCCACATTCCTTGTGACGACATCTGCCTGCGCAGCATCACCGCTTTTAGCGACATGGCCAGATACAGTCGGTCTGTGGTAGGGCTGTTGCATTAGACTAGAGCAGCATTGGGAGGCTATGTGACGACCGGGCACTGCGATACCACAGCCGACCCTACCAATCTGCTCAATGTCCTCCTTTTGACCACCACCCTTGGCAGCCATGGGTCGACCCTGACCTGGCAACCATGCCAAGGCCTCGTCGCCCACCTTAAACCACCGAAACAACGAGGCTAACGGTCTTTTAACAGTCACATGACCTGCCTGCGGAACATCTCGCACCGCCCGAGTTGTGAGACTCAGGGGCTCGGCACGACCAGTGGGGTATGAACCGAGTTGCATTAATACCCTGCACCACTACCACCCGAGCCGCATTTATAGGGTAGCCAGTCAAATTGTTCATCAGAGTCTGGGAAGCACCTGTATCACGCAAGACCTCTACTCCATGCTTGCGCCCCGCCCACATCACGCAACCCCGTCCTCTATGGTCGCAAAAAACATCCTGAGCAGGGTTCGAGCCTCTCAGGTGTTTCTGCATTGGCTGTGCCTCAGCCTCTGACGAACTGCCCCGGGCAAACTCAGAAGACTTCGGAGACACACCAATGTTGCAGGCCAAAGACACAGCTGCTGTAGGTGGTTTGCTAGGACAGACTCTTGCAAAGTGCCCCTTTTCATGACAAAGATAACACTCCAACTCCCCTCTGGGCTTCCCTTGGTACTGGGAAGGGCCCGGCCCCTTCTTAAATGGGACGGTGTTAGTCTTGTGGTCAGTCTTGGTATCATAGCTCTTGTACTTGTTTGCATAATGTATATCACTAACTCGG
>JBAKBP010022422.1:0-38822 GCA_037953745.1 Lithodes maja
CTCGCAAATCTGTTCAACAAATCATTGAATGTTGGGATAGTTCCAAACGAATGTAAACTAGCTAACGTGACACCCATATACAAAAAAGGAAATAAGTCCTCACCCGGCAATTATCGACCAATTAGCTTAACATCGGTAACGGGCAAATTAATGGAAACCATTATAAGGGACAAAATAGTAAAACATTTGGAAGAAAATAATTTAATAAAAGATTCTCAGCACGGTTTTAGAAATAAACGTTCATGCTTAACAAACTTACTCGACTTCTTCAATGATGTTTACAAATCATATGATAAGGATAGAGCAGTTGATATAATATATCTCGATTTTCAGAAAGCTTTCGATACCGTACCCCACAAGAGACTAATTGACAAAATAAAAGCTCATGGCATAACAGGAAAAACTCTGAAATGGCTCGAAAATTGGCTCTCAGACCGTAAACAACGAGTTGTAATAAATGGTGAAGAATCAGATTGGTGCAAAGTAAATAGTGGCGTTCCCCAGGGTTCGGTATTAGGTCCTATTCTTTTTATAATTTACATAAACGACTTAGACGAAGGAATAGAATGCAAAATTTCGAAATTTGCTGACGATACAAAAATTACTAATAAAGTAACCTCAACAGTACATTGGCAAAAACTACAAGGTGACCTAAACACTTTAGAAAACTGGGCAGAAAAATGGCAAATGAAATTCAACATAGAAAAATGCAAAGTATTACACATCGGTAGTAACAACGCTAAAAAAGATTACTCAATGAACAACATTCAACTATCAAATACAAATAATGAAAAGGATCTGGGAGTTATAATATCAAGTGACCTGAAGCCGAGTAAACAGTGTACAGAGGTAATAAAAACTGCTAATAAATTGGTGGGTTTCATCGGCAGAACATTCAAATTCAAATCAGAAAAAATCATACTTACTCTATTCAACTCATTGGTGCGTCCCCATCTCGAATACTGCGTGCAATTCTGGTCACCGTACTACCGATAGGACATAAATAAACTTGAAAGGGTGCAACGCAGAGTCACTAAAATGATACCTAGATTGCGTAATAAACCGTACGAAGAGCGCTTAAAAGAACTAAATTTGTTTAGCTTAACAAAGCGCAGAATGAGAGGTGACCTAATAGAGGTGTTCAAAATTTTCAAGGGATTCAGCAACCTAAATGTAAGCGAATTATTTACGATCAATCAAGCAAATACGAGAAACAATGGTTATAAGATTATAGGCAAGCGTTTTCATTCTCACGAGGCGAAGCATTTCTTCTTCAACCGCGTTGTAAATAATTGGAACAGACTACCCTCGAACATTGTAAACTGTAATACTGTCGAAACATTTAAGAACCATCTGGATAAACACATGGCAAATAACCCCCGATTAACACAGTTTCTTTCAGAATAACGCGCAACGAAATGTCAACGCATACCGCAATGTATATTGATTTTCATACATCTGTTCCCTTTCAGAATTGTAGTAAATACCTGTAGAGTTAGCTTAGATTACAAATCAACTTCTTTTTTCTCCCTGTCCTGTCCGAATTTCCGTGTCACTTTTTCAATACTGCATGGTATTTTTCCTATCTGTTTCCATGCCAGCATTAGCTGGAGGGAGTGGTGGGTGGGGAGGAAGGAGCCTTCTTCTTTGCTATCCTTTTCTCTACCTCGTAGTCAGTAGATTAGTAGTTTTAGATATCCAAACTGCCCCGTAAGGACCAATAGGTCTGTTGCAGTTTGTTCTCCTTTGTATTCCTTTGTATTCCTCCTCGCTTACTCCCCCTCCTCCTCCTCGCCTACTCCTCCTCCTCCTCCTCGCTTACTCCCCTTCCTCCTCCTCCTCCTCGCCTACTCCCCCTCCTCGCCTACTCCTCCTCCTCGGCTACTACTCCCCTTCTACTCCCCCTCCTCCTCCTCCTCCTCGGTTTACTGTTCCACCTTGGTTTTTCCTTATCGCCCCAATTTTTCCTCGGCAATGGGCTAGGGGAAGTAAGTATATAATTAATTATTTATTTATGGTATTTTTTGTTGGTGTTTACATAATATACAGCATATATAATGAAGCTCGGCTTTGATCTTAAGTGTTATGGCCTGGGATTAATTACGGATCTACATTAATGAGGGTCACCGTTTTTTTTTTTTTTTTATCTTTCTCTCCTTTTCTCTCTTCACCTGGCTTGTATCCATTCGGACCCATTCAGCCAACTGTTTTAAGACTTTTATCCCCATCCAGGTGTCGATATCTTCCTGGTGAGCGATAGCGAGCCAGCATTGTATGGAGAAATCCGACTTCGCCGGAGACATTTTTCTATCGAAATATGTACAAATTTAGCTTGCTGTCATAACAAAAATATATGCATGCTGGCTCGCTACCGCTCGCCAGGAAAATATTGACATCTGGATTAGGGTAAACGTCTTAAAGCAGTAGGCTGAATGGGGCCAAATGGATACAAACCAAAGAGAGAGGGAGAGAAAGAGAAAAAAAGCGAGGTGGGCCCCCTTAAGGCGAGGTATGTATTTGATATTTTTATGCTAGAGCAAATCTGGTTATTGGTGAGCTATACTAACGGGGAGAAGCTAAGACATCTATATGTAAAACTACGAAAAAATACAAGGCAAGTTACACAATAGGTACATATAAATGTTCACACACAATATAATTGAATATAGCCTACATACGGAACATATACAAAGTCACAAGATAATATAGAATTACAGTTTAGTTGAGTTAGTATCGGAGTCCAGATCATGTTCCAGTCAAGTGTATTTACCCCCCTGATGATTATGACGCATTTTAATAGCATACTTTGGTTATCATTAGACGATTTTAGTCAGCTTAGAAAGGCTCTGTGGGAGTCAGAGGCATAATTGAGTTGGTTTGACCCCTCAGATTCCAAGAGATCCTTCCTAAACTGCATAAAATCGACTAATGATAGCCAAAATATACTGCTAAAACGCGTCTTAATCCTCAAGGATTCTTCTAGTTAGTTCACTGCTCAATAGGTGGCATTCTGAGAGTGAGGGTCTGAGTCTGGAGGGTGAGACGGTGAAGCACTTGAGCGAAGCAACCAGCCGCTTCAGAGATGGAGCTGCTTTGAGCCATGATGGATGCTTCACATGTCTCACTCCCCAGGCTGGAACAAGACCTCACGGGCTTCACCGTGTTGAGCGGTGGAATGTACAGGCTCTCAGCCTATGCCCGAGAGGGAGTAGTTGGAATATAGAAAAACAAAAAAAAAAAAAAAAAAAAGGGGTTAAATGCAAATTTTCACCTCTAATTTTACGATACTGTAAAACTCGTACGTCCTAAAATTAGAATATAACATATTTTTATTCACGAATAAATAAATACAATAAGAAATCAGAGTAACTTGATAACTCGTACCGGATTCCCGAGTCGGATACAAGTCGCCTATGACTCGTATAGGATTCCTGAGTCAGATACAAGTAACCGATGACTCTTACAGGATTCCTGAGTAGGATACAAGTCGCCGATGACTCGTACCGGATTCCCGAGTCGGACACAAGTCGCCGATAACTCCTACCGGATTTCTGAGTCGGATACAAGTCGCCGATGACTCGTACCGGATTCCTGAGTCGGATACAAATCGCCGATAACTCGTACCGGATTCCTGAGTCGGATACAAGTCACCGATAACTCGTACCGGATTTCTGAGTCGTATACAATTCGCCGATAATACCGAACATGTGACACCGAATTAGCGGGAATTGACCACGGGCGAGTTTCATGCTATATTTAGCGGAATTACCACCTACAGTTAAGAGTTTTTATGAAGGGAGCAGAGCATGTGTGAGAGTAGGAAATGGTGAGTTGAGTGAATGGTTTGAGGTAAAGGTAGGTTTGCGACAGGGTTGTGTAATGTCACCATGGCTGTTTAATATGTTTATGGATGGTGTGGTGAGGGAGGTGAAAAGGAGAACTATGGGAAGAGGATTGGGTTTAGTAGGAAAGAATGGTAGAGATTGGGAGTTGAATCAGTTGCTGTTCGCTGATGACACAGCATTGGTGGCGGATTCTGATGAGAAACTGCAGCGGGTAGTCAAAGAGTTTGGTGTGGTTTGTGGAAGGAGGAAACTGAAGGTGAACGTCAATAAAAGTAAAGTAATGGTGTGTAATAGGGGAGAGCATAGGGTGAATCTAGATGTGAGGCTGGATGGGGAAATATTGGAACAAGTAGAGTGTTTTAAATATCTAGGAGGAACGATAAGCAGGAGTGGAGGTATGGAAGTGGAGGTAAAACAGAGAGTGTGTGAAGGAAGGAAGGTTTTCGGAGCAATGGGAAGTATGTGGAAGACGAGAAATCTCGGAGTGAAAGTAAAAAGTGCACTGTATCAAGGAATTGTTGTGCCAACAGTGATGTATGGGGCTGAGACATGGGCTCTGAAGAAAAAGGAGAAAAGAGGGCTGGATGTGATGGAGATGAGCTGCTTGAGGAGTATGTGTGGAGTTACTCGTAGAGACAGATTGAGGAATGAAGAGATACGTAGGAGAGTGGGGCAGCAGGAACATTTGTCAGCCAGAGTGGACAGAAGGGTGCTGAGCTGGTATGGTCATGTTGAACGAATGGGAGATGAAAGGCTTACAAAGAGAATATGTGAGTCAGGTACAAGGGGAGATAGAAGGGCAGGAAGACCCCCATTGAGATGGAGAGACTGTGTAAGAAAGGCTTTGGATGATAGAGGAATGACTATAGATCAGGCAGGGGAAGTGGTGGTGGACAGGAGTGAATGGAGAATGCTTGTGAATAGTTGAGTGAACACGTGGTCATTTGGAGTAAGGGGTCGGGCGCAAGTTGGACTATAGAATAGTCCATCAGGCGCCTGGCCCGGGGAGACGATTAATATGAAGGGTGCGCCTGGAAGTGTGGTGGGAGGGCTTGTGGCTTTGGCTCCGCTGCATGTCTGCCTGCCGAGATCGGAACCTCTCCGGGTGGTCGGGGGCCGGGGGAGTGCTGGAGTGACCTTGGTGACCCTGGTCTCTGGGTCTTCTCCTGGGTGACCTGGATGTGTGTGAGTTTGTGTTTTTTATCTGTGTTTATTTGTTGTTTTATGTTGTTTTTTGTGTTTTCCCTGTTCTTGCTCTGTCTTGAGTCGGCTACCCCCAAAATGGGGATTGGGCCTGAGCATATAGATAGATAGATAGATAGACCACCTATAAACTGAGCTTAGTAAATATATAAATACATAAAACCCAATTCAACGTACTTTTCATCCATGAGAACCCTACATTATTTTGGCATTTCTGATTTATATCGATGTTTACGGCTCCATCTTCCTTATAGCCTAAAACTCGTAAGTGGTCAATTGATACTCAGAGTGCACAGTGTAAAATAACAGCAATTATCACGGTATTTAATTCCCAACGGCTGGACAAAACGCAAAAAAAAAAAAAAAATTATGACGGGCGTTCTCATAAATATTTCAGGCTAAATAATGAAAGTTTCCTATTGTAACATACATATATATTTTTTCGAATCTATAACTCCTGCATTTTTATTTATTGATTGATTGTTTTTTTCATTGCAGGAGTCGAGTATTTTTCTTTTAATAAATGAGTGAGCTATATATGTTTTGTTTAAGGAGCCTATATATTGCACTACGGACATTGAAAGTTAAATATGATGTGGGGAAAAATAGGGTGGGAATAGTTTCATAACGTCATTTCCCACTGTTTTCATTATTCACTAATGCATTATTGTATTTGAGTAACATATACATTCATAGGCACATAGATAGATAGTAGATACAGTAGACAGGTAGGTAGGTAGTGATGTGTAGATAGATAGATATAGATAGGTATACTGTATAGATAGATAGATAGATAGATAAATAGATTGACAATGCCCTCAACAAATAGATAGTCAGGCATATAAATATATGTAAATACAGACACTCATACGCGAAGACAAACTAATAAACAGAGATAGACTGGCTCGAAGCTAAGGATACTTATGGAGAGAGAGAGAGAGAGAGAGAGAGAGAGAGAGAGAGAGAGAGAGAGAGAGAGAGAGAGAGAGAGTGTGTGAGTGGGGGAAATTGAAACAAAGACATGAACACACATATAGATAGATGGATGGACGGATACATATATAGATAGATAGATGAACGGATAGATAGATAGATATATAGATGGATAAATAAATAGGCAAGTGGATGGATAGATAAACTAACAGAAAGAGTAACCGAGAGAGATACAGCGATAGATAAACAGATAACAAACAAGATAGAGAGAGAGAGTGGGTACAGCAACACCACCACCGCCCCATCCACCCAATATTGATGGTGACAGAGGCAGCGGGAGTCAGGAAATGTAAGATGAATAGGACCACGTCAAACAGAAATACATTATCTAGGACCACTTCAAATATAAGACCATGAAATAGGACCACTTGAAATAGGAACACTTCAAATATACCGGTAAGCACATGAAATAGGACCACTTGAAATAAGAACACGTCAAGCAGAAATACATTATCTAGGACCACTTGAAATAGGAACACTTCATATATAAGCACATGTAATAGGACCACTTGAATTAGGAACACTTCAAATATAAGCACATGAAATAGGATCACCTCAAATATAAGCACTTGGAATAGTACCACTTAAATAAGGACCACTTGAAATAGGACCACGTCAAATATAAGCACTTGAAATAGGACCACTTAAATTAGGACCACTTGCAATAGGACCACTTCAAATATATGCACTTGAAATACGACCACTTAAATTAGGACCACTTCAAATATATAAACTTGAAATAGGATCACTTATATTAGGACCACTTGAAATGGGATGACTTTAAATAGCACCATTTGAAATAGGATAATTTACATTGGAATACTTTAACTAGGACACTTTGAAATAGGACCACTTGAAATAGGACCACTTGAAATACGACCACTTGAAATACGACCACTTGAAATACGACCACTTTAAATAGAACCACTTGGAGTAGGACCTCGTGAAATATAACCACTTGACATTGGATCATTTTATATAGGACCACTGGAAGAAAAAAACCCATTTAATATTAGGGTTGCCATTTTTAGTTTTCTATCAGGATTGAATACTCAATCTTAGTCAGCAATGAAGATTTTTGTGTCTGTTTTTTGTCTTTACTAGATGACAATTGATCCAGAATTGATCGTATGAAACCATTGCACAATTAAATATTTTGTGTAAATTTAAAAACAAAAAAAAAATATATATTTAAGTATAATGGAAAGGGGGCAGGGGGCTAGGAATCCCCCTCCCCCTGTAAAATTTCACCTACTAGACGAGACAGTAAGGGGCGAGGGAACGTGAAAGTGGTCCCAGTCTGTTCGGGCTCTGTCTCGATTCGGGCACCCTCAGCTATGGGGTGTGTGCCTGAGTACATACATACATACATACATACATACATACATAGATACTGTACATATTATACATACAAACAGAAAGACGTTCCATACATTTACTTGATATACACGTCTTAGCACAGCCTGACACAGAATATCAACCCGTTTACCCGCCACAGTAACTGCATTAAGGAGAGATTTCCACTTGAGGGACTTATTTCTGGAACCCTTTCTCCCTCGTGTTTAGCCCTATTGCTTTTGAGATAATAAGACGTTCACCCCATTAGTTTGGCGATTTTAAGAACTTTCGCCCCATTTCTGTCAATTTTAAGACCGCTCGTGCCATTTAGGTGTCTATTTTTTCCCTGGCGAGCGATAGCGAGCCTGTATTTTAAGAAGAATCGGCCTTCGGCCGGGAAATGTTTCTACCGATAAATGTGCAAATTTATCTTGAAAGGGGGTCTAGGGAGTATAATTTTAAGCTTGACGGAGATCTAGGGAACAGACTAAAAGCCTCCTCTTAAGCAAGGCATTTACCACCAATGTAGCTGGTAAACTCGATGGCTCCTAACATATATCGGCACTAAAATTCACCCATAGTTCACAGGATCTTAGCCATAGCGTTTGTTTACTATTGTGGTAGTTCATACTCTATTAATTTCTAGAGGTTATGCCACAATTGAATAATATCGTCTAATGTTAGCCAGGATATTTCAAAAAGAGCGTTCCGGTACAGAAGGGGTTAAGGGGAGATGGGCTTATTTATTTGCCCAGTTATATATATTTTTATGATTTGTTTAGTTTCCTCCCTAGACCTCCATCAAAAAAAAAAAAAAAAAAAAAAAAAAAAAAAAAAGACCCTCCAAGATAAATTCGTACATTTTTCGATATGTAAATGTCCCGGCCGAAGGCTGGTTCCTCTTAAATTACAGGCTCGCTATCGCTCGCCAGAATAAAATCGACACCCAAATGACACGAACAATCTAAATATTGACAAAGAAATGTGGGGAAAGGTCTTAAAATCGCCAAACTAATGGGCCGAACGTCTTAAATTTTTAAAACTAATGGGGCTAAACATGAGGAAGAAAGGGGACGAGCAAAGCGACTTATCTCTCCTTAAGGTAGTACGGTGGTAAATGGGCATGGTAGGTATGATGGGCTGGTATATCTTGATGAATCCAGGCCCAAGACTCTTACAACTGACCGATGATTTGTTAGTTAAAATAAGACTTCAGAGGCTATCAATCCTTCTGGATTACTAAGCCAGCACACTGTAAGTCAAGAATAGCGTCAGGACTAGAGCCCCTTCTGTGGCTAATTAAATACGCGATCTACCCAGATACGAACTCACAGCAGTCAATATCTTAAGAAAACAACGCAAAAGTTTAGGCATTTTGTACATTGTCGGGATTGTTTAACTAATATTTCAAGCTAAGTGTATTAAACAATTCACACATTGCTTGAACGTTGCAATCACTTAACACATTGCCTAGTTTTAACCGTCAATCTGTGATACAATGTATGCGAATATAAATAATTGTTCATGCTTCGTGTATCCACATTCACGTTTGGTAAATATTTGTTGTTTACAATCAAATGCTATTAATATTTTTCAATACAGAATGGAGAAAAGCACTTTAAATGTATATTTGTATTTGCCTGAAGCTTGTATTGCGCTGATTATAATACTGCAGGTTGCAAGTGTTATTGTGTCAAATGATTTACGCTGGCATAGTTAGTATAAAGGATTATGATTGTGAAAGGTACAGTCGTGCTCAGCAATATCTGGACAATCTTTTGAGCCATAATTATGACACGCAGACGAATTATTGTGATAAACCGATTGAGTCACAGAAATCGTATTGTTGATTCACTAGTTATCGCTCATTGTGGTGATGTTATCATTAGATATTTTGCTTTCTAGAGGTCCTTGCTAAGCTGATCAAACTCATATGATGGAAACCTTAACCGTGTCTGTACCGGCGACGCCTTCTTAATTTTATTCTTGCTACTATTAGACGATGTTATTCAGTTTAAAAAGGGCCTCTGGTAACTAACAAGCATCGAACTATCTCACTTAACCCTTTTTAATGCCATAGCTCCTTCTTAAGATGAACAAAATCGTCGAAATATAGCTACAATAAAAAAAAAAAAACCCGCCGGTACAGAAGGGACCAATAAAACATTCAAATTTCCAATTTCTATTATTTTGGAGATTTTAAGAAGTTTCACTTAATTAGTTTTTCGATAATAAGACGCTTCACCCCATTCTAGTTTTGATGTTTCTGGGCGAGCGATAGTGAGTTTGTAACTTAGAAAACATTTGTCTATCAAAAAATATACACATTTAGCTAAAAGGGGCTCTGGACCCTATTTTGTTTAGCTTAATGGCGGGATTGTTAGCCTAGGAGACAAACTATAATATATTACTAAACAATTACAATAGCAAAGAAAATCATCAATAGCAATTAAACACAATATCACAATTACCCACAAGAGGTAGGACCAGACAGTGATAAGAGCTAAGTAGATGTAATCAGTGTATCTGTACCGGTAAGTTATGTCCACCCCTAACGTTAGCAACCGATATTTAATTATTTATTTCAGAATTAGAATCTATTACACCTCTAATGCATAGTATTTGTTTTTGAAAGTACATAATTTGTTTAGAAAATTCTACCAGGTTACTGTTTTGCATTGCCATGTAAAGTACCAATCAACCATAACATGTAATAAGCTAATCTAAGCTGGTTGAGAAGGCACTGTAAGTTGACATTTACTGGTTAATATAGTCTATTAACCCATACAGTACCGGTGACGTCTTACTGGTTAATACAGTCTATTAACCCATACAGTACCGGTGACGTCTTACTGGTTAATATAGTCTATTAACCCATACAGTACCAGTGACGTCTTACTGGTTAATACAGTCTATTAACCCATACAGTACCGGTGACGTCTTACTGGTTAATACAGTCTATTAACCCATACAGTACCAGTGACGTCTTACTGGTTAATACAGTCTATTAACCCATACAGTACCAGTGACGTCTTACTGGTTAATATAGTCTATTAACCCATACAGTACCAGTGACGTCTTACTGGTTAATACAGTCTATTAACCCATACAGTACCGGTGACGTCTTACTGGTTAATATAGTCTATTAACCCATACAGTACCGGTGACGTCTTACTGGTTAATACAGCCTATTAACCCATACAGTACCGGTGACGTCTTACTGGTTAATACAGTCTATTAACCCATACAGTACCGGTGACGTCTTACTGGTTAATATAGTCTATTAACCCCTACAGTACCGGTGACGTTTTACTGGTTAATATAGTCTATTAACCCATACAGTACCGGTGACGTCTTACTGGTTAATACAGTCTATTAACCCATACAGTACCGGTAACGTCTTACTGGTTAATACAGTCTATTAACCCATACAGTACCGGTGACGTCTTACTGGTTAATACAGTCTATTAACCCATACAGTACCGGTGACGTCTTACTGGTTAATATAGTATATTAACCCATACAGTACCGGTGACGTCTTACTGGTTAATATAGTATATTAACCCATACAGTACCGGTGACGTCTTACTGGTTAATATAGTCTATTAACCCATACAGTACCGGTGACGTCTTTATCATTGTATTGTGGCGACAGTAAGACGATTTTATGAAGATTACGAAGGTCTTCTAGCAATATAAAGGCTTCAAACTATCTCAACCAATCCTTTTAACTACCACAGATCCTCCCCAAGCTCCCTTAGGGGAGGTGTGGTGGAGTGGTCATGCCACTGGATTGGTAATCCAATGGACCCGGGTTCAAATCCCGATATGTCAATGGGAAGATATTATTGGGATTGAATTTGTGCTGTACCTAGTATCAGTGCATTACCACAAGCCCACCGAAATGCCAAAAAAATACCCTCATTGTTCCCTGATTAAATAACACTGTATGAATATTCCCATATTCAAAATATGTTACAGGGGGACAATGCCTAGTGAGTTCACTGCTCAATAGGTGGCGTTCTGAGAGTGAGGGTCTGAGTCTGGAGGATGAGACAGTGAAGCACTTGAGCGAAGCAACCAGCCGCTTCAGAGATGGAGCTGCTTCGAGCCATGATGGATGCTTCACATGTCTCACTCCCCAGACTGGAACAAGACCTCACGGGCTTCACCGTGTTGAGCGGTGGAATGTACAGGCTCTCAGCCTATGCCCGAGAGGGAGTAGTTGGAATATAGAAAAAAAAAAAAAAAATTTGAGACAATGAACGGAGGAAGGAAAAACACAGATAAAACAAAAAGGTCCATGGGCCTAAAGGCATCCTCCATTCATAAAATGTTTGTAACAACTGGATTTAAACATTTGTAGATTGCAAGTTTGTGGAAAGCAATTCGAGGGAAGTGAATTCCAAAGAGTAGTAGCTCTGGGGATAAATGAATTCTGATAAGCAGAAGTTCTGCATTGTGGAGGAGAAAGTGTAAATTCATGGGCGCTCTCAGCTGCCCTAGTTCTACGGGGAAAGATGTGGAGAGGCGGCACAATTGAAGCAAGTTCCTTGGAACAATTGCTTTGAAAATATCTGTAGAATAATGCAAGGGATGCAACGTTTCTTCGTATGGATAATGTAGGAAGGTCCTGTGTGATTGCAGGGTTATTGATTAATCTAATAGCTTTATTTTGAATTTTGTCCAACTGCCTCAATGCAACCACTCCACTTCCACCCCACAGAGGTGAACAGTAATCCATCTGAGAACGCACATGACTTTTATATATCACGGCCAACTGCTCGTCAGTGAAGAATTCTCGAACTCTGTACAGGAGTCCCAGTTTTTTAGAGGCATTCTTAGCAATGCTTCTAACATAATGTGTCCAGCTCAAGTTAGTAGTTAATGTTACACCGAGAATGTCAATACTAGGGGAAGTGGGAATATTTACATCATTAAAAAATATATGGGAGTCAGTGAGATTCTGTCGGTTAGAAAATTGAATGTACTTGGTTTTCTGTGCATTAAAGGAAACTAGATTCTTTTGTCCCCATCCATTAATTCTAGAAAGGTCCTGGTTCAGAGAAATTGCAGTGTTTATTTTTGAATTTATAAGATTGGGTTGGGTGAAAGAATTGGTAAATGTGAAGGAACTGTGGAGTGTTGAGTCATCTGCGTAGGAATGTATTGGATTATGAGTGGTAGATATGAGATCATTGATATGAATGAGGAACAGAATTGGGGCCAAAACTGATCCCTGGGGAACACCAGCATTTATTGAGTGAAATTGAGAATAAAGGCCATCTACCATTACACGTATTTTTCTGTTATGAAGATAAGAAGAAATTAGTGGAACTAATGATACAAGGCCGTAGTGTGACATCTTCGACAATAAGGATTGATGCCAGACTGATCAAATGCCTTTGATATATCCAGTGCTATTGTATGTGTTTCACCATGTTGGTCTGTAGGTTGGTTGATTTGATGCGTAAGAAGGCAAAGCATGTCTGCAGTTGATCGACATCGTCTAAAACCATATTGCATACTATCGTATAAATACAGCTAGAATAAAATATAACACACGTCGCTGGTACTCAAAGGGTTAAGGGGCTAGTTCTATCAATAATTAGTGTGGATGGCTATTATGATTAGTATTAACGATTTCGGTACGATGGTGACATTTCCATTTTACTGTCTAGCTTTGCCATATATTTATTTAGCTGTCCAAGTTAACCGTCGATTGTATAATACTCCCGTTTGACGAAGCTGGTTTAAGGTATTTTCTTTGCAATTACTATTTTAACCTAACCTATCCTTAATTATTGAAGCACCATTGGAGGAGGAGCACGTTATACATGCTGTTCATTCTTGTCGCAGTTATTTTTAACATAACCTTAATTGGTTCAGAACTACTGGGTTAAAAATATATGTCTCTTGGAGTCCAATGTTCTAGTCAATGTATAGAGAGAGGGTCTATGCATTATATTTTGATTAAGGGAGCCTACCTCGCTTTTTTTCTTTTCTCTTTCTCTCCCTCTCTCTTTGGCTTTTATCCATTCGGTCCCATTCAGCCTACTGTTTTAAGACGTTTACCCCCATCCAGGTGTCAATATTTTCCTGGTGAGCGGTATCGAGCCAGCATATATTTATATTTTTGTTTTGACAGCAAGCTAAATTTGTAAATTTTTCGATAGAATGGGGCCGAGTGGATACAAGCCAGAGAAAGAGAGAAAAGAAAATAACGAGAAGAAAAGCAGGTGACCCCCCTTAATTACCTGTCCTCCTTTTATTGTGGACACTTCCATTACGTTTTGGTCTCGTGTCCAATAAGGCAGGGCAAATACACGACCCTTGCATGCACAGCCAAGCACAAATTTCGGCCAAGCAAAGTTCTCTGCCCCCCCCCCCCCCCCCCCGCCTTGCACTTGGCTTGGGACCCACACTATTCTTTCTGCGCCCACGCGAGTCGGCCTCTCCTCTCTCTCTTCTGAAGGTAAATTATTCGTATGGCCTTCCTCGTTGGCGGTCTGGCTCCCTCTCTTCTCTCCGTATATATATATATATATATATATATTACATTACAACGGTCACTCTCTTAACTCATTATGTAGTGCCCACTAGATTTACAGACATGCTGTAACAGATTGGGTAGGTAGGTGTAAGTGTGGATGAACCTAACAAATAACTCGTATGTATCGAATATTTGGGTTAATTGAGAGTGTGACGTTGACCACTCCGTTAGAACCGCATGGCTTGTCCTACAGTGACTCACTAGGATCGCCAGGGCAGTGGACGGGGCTACAGTTTATGTATTAGAGTGTGCTTTATTTCATATGAAAGCTCGTGTCATGGGCAGTCCAGAAAGGCTCTTTGTTTTCGCCCATGTCAAGGCTTTATATATTTAATTGTAAAGTATATGTTTTATCATTAACTAGTAATGGTGGGATCTGGGAGAGAGAGAGAGAGAGAGAGTAGAACAGAGTGAGAGGGGGCGCGCAGTGTTTTTTGTCCCGCTCGATGACGTCACGGCTGGCTGCCTCGCGGGGGTTGGTGGAGAGAGGCCCTTACCATGCTGCAAGCTCTTGTTAGTGGCTAGATGACTTGTAACCGCTGTTTTCCCACGCGGCTCGAGCTAGTGCGAGTATATATACAGTTCCTCGCCACTCTCTCCCTCAGATCTGGTTTCTAGAACACACCCATCTTTTTTCCCTTGCTATCTGTCCCCGCTCCGTACCTGAGAATCTTTTCCTCTGCCTATCTCTCTCATTTTCCATATCTTTCACCACCTTTTATTAATATTATACCCCCTCTGGTTAACTCTGCAAAATCAGCTTCATGCTGGCCAGTTGTATTGTGTGTTAAGGTCTGATATAGCCTATGTATGTTAGTTGTTAAGATAAGTGGATCACGAAGCATTGGTTGGCATTTATATTGTTTAGTACTGCTTCCTTTAGTTATTAGTGTTCTGCTGGATTAGATAATGCTAGACTAGGAGTCTGATATTCTAAGGTATTGTTTCCTATGAGTGCTGGCTTCAGTTAAAAGCGGCACGACATACCTGAGAACTGGAGTTGATTGAGTAAATTCTAGTCTGTGTGCCATTGAGAGTAGAGCATGCACGAATGAGGGTTTTTTGCCTATACCATTCTGCACTGTTCTAGTCTCGATTGTTTGTCTTTGAGGTACGCCAGGAGAACGCTTAATACTTCGGTATTAAGGTTTCTCAAGAGAGCTACCCTTCATTATAACGTAATATTTGACGCACAGACTTGAGATTTGCACTAGGCTATGCAGCATGCCATGCGCACCAGTATCATTGACTCTAGCTAGACTTTATCAGTCACAGTAGACATTAAGTATATTAACCTAATTACTCTTTTTATGCATACCCATTTATGATTACACAAGCATTTCGCAGCCTAGTTTGATGTATTGAGACACAAACGACTTAGGCTCTTTTTGTTGATAGGAATACTGCATTGTCGTGGCGATTATTATTAGTGTTGTAGTGTTTAGGATATTCTTGGCTCCGACGGCATTATATATTCTGCCTTTTTGTGTGCATAGCCTGCACGAGCATTGTTCCGCTGCCTGCCTTTTTGGGTTCCATTTCCGATACGAGCATCTTTATAGCATCTAACATTTAAAGAAGATTCCTTGTTAGTGTTGAAGGACTTTAGTGCACTTTCTTTCATGCAGGAGTGCCTGACATTTATTGATTAAAGTAACGTAAGCTGTAACTTCTCTTACCACCTTACTTTGCATACCATAACCAAGCACCTTCGGTTATAGGTAGTAATAGGCTGTTTTCACATAACATTAAGCCTAGAGTAGACGCACATTTATTGAGAGTTTGATAGCCTATTATTGCATATAGAACTCTGTAGAGTATTTGTGTTCTTTGTTCACTGGGAATATACTTCAGAGGTTGGAGCTAGCGCTTTCCGTTGTAACATTTATGCCATTACTAGTCCAATGAATAAGAGCCCTGATATATTTGAACCCCAGTCGTAACAAGAGTTTGCCATACTAGAATACACGCTGAACAAGCTGATAGCCTCGTACCTACTGAAAAATTTATGTTTGTTAACATGTGACTCAGATAGAAACCTTGACGGAATGATGAACACACATTTTGTTTTTGGAATGATACAAAAATATATTCCGTGCCGTCAGCAAGTGGTTTTGTTGTAAGATGCTTTTGGATGCGAATACAAAATCAGGAGGAAGTTGTAAGAGGAATCTTAGAATAAATCAAAAGTGTGTTCTATGAAAGGCTCAGGGAGAGAAGGGAGCTGTTTGAAGGGGGTCACCGTTTTTTTTTTTTTTTTTTCTTTTTTTCTTTTTCTCCTTTTCTCTCTTTCCCTGGTTTGTATCTATTTGGCCCCTTTAAGCCAACTATTTTAAGACGTTTATCCCTATCCAGGTGTCGATTTCATCCTGGCGAGCGATAGCGAGCCAGCATTGTATGGACATCGTATGGGCAAGCTTTCAGTATAATCTTCAATAAACATATTGACCAAGGTTGTCATCTCGAAAGAACAGGACGATAACAATAAGAAACATATCCTGCAATGTATTATTGCAGCTAAAAGCCTTCTCTGATGGTACCGACTTTACAACAAGGCATGTCGACTTTATTATCATACACACACACACACACACACACACACACACACACACACACACACACACACACACACACACACACAGACACACACACACACACACACACACACACACACACACACACATACACACACACATTATATATATATATATATATAAATATATTATGATGTAAATGCAGCACATAAATGCATACATATAGATAGATATACCTAGATCAAAACTAGGTATACATATAGATAGATATACCTAGATCAAAACTAGGTATACATATAGATAGATATACCTAGATCAAAACTAGGTATACATATAGATAGATATACCTAGATCAAAACTAGGTATACATATAGATAGATATACCTAGATCAAAACTAGGTATACATATAGATAGATATACCTAGATCAAAACTAGGTATACATATAGATAGATATACCTAGATCAAAACTAGGTATACATATAGATAGATATAGCTAGATCAAAACTAGGTATACATATAGATAGATATACCTAGATCAAAACTAGGTATACATATAGATAGATATACCTAGATCAAAACTAGGTATACATATAGATAGATATAGCTAGATCAAAACTAGGTATACATATAGATAGATATACCTAGATCAAAACTAGGTATACATATAGATAGATATACCTAGATCAAAACTAGGTATACATATAGATTAGATATACCTAGATCAAAACTAGGTATACATATAGATAGATATACCTAGATCAAAACTAGGTATACATATAGATAGATATAGCTAGATCAAAACTAGGTATACATATAGATATATATACCTAGATCAAAACTAGGTATACATATAGATAGATATACCTAGATCAAAACTAGGTATACATATAGATAGATATACCTAGATCAAAACTAGGTATACATATAGATAGATATAGCTAGATCAAAACTAGGTATACATATAGATAGATATACCTAGATCAAAACTAGGTATACATATAGATAGATATACCTAGATCAAAACTAGGTATACATATAGATAGATATACCTAGATCAAAACTAGGTATACATATAGATAGATATACCTAGATCAAAACTAGGTATACATATAGATAGATATACCTAGATCAAAACTAGGTATACATATAGATAGATATACCTAGATCAAAACTAGGTATACATATAGATAGATATAGCTAGATCAAAACTAGGTATACATATAGATAGATATACCTAGATCAAAACTAGGTATACATATAGATAGATATACCTAGATCAAAACTAGGTATACATATAGATAGATATACCTAGATCAAAACTAGGTATACATATAGATAGATATACCTAGATCAAAACTAGGTATACATATAGATAGATATAGCTAGATCAAAACTAGGTATACATATAGATATATATACCTAGATCAAAACTAGGTATACATATAGATAGATATACCTAGATCAAAACTAGGTATACATATAGATAGATATACCTAGATCAAAACTAGGTATACATATAGATAGATATACCTAGATCAAAACTAGGTATACATATAGATAGATATAGCTAGATCAAAACTAGGTATACATATAGATATATATACCTAGATCAAAACTAGGTATACATATAGATAGATATACCTAGATCAAAACTAGGTATACATATAGATAGATATACCTAGATCAAAACTAGGTATACATATAGATAGATATAGCTAGATCAAAACTAGGTATACATATAGATAGATATACCTAGATCAAAACTAGGTATACATATAGATAGATATACCTAGATCAAAACTAGGTATACATATAGATAGATATACCTAGATCAAAACTAGGTATACATATAGATAGATATACCTAGATCAAAACTAGGTATACATATAGCTAGATATACCTAGATCAAAACTAGGTATACATATAGATAGATATACCTAGATCAAAACTAGGTATACATATAGATAGATATAGCTAGATCAAAACTAGGTATACATATAGATATATATACCTAGATCAAAACTAGGTATACATATAGATAGATACAACATATGCAGATAAGGAGCTGGCAGGGCTGTGTGGAGGCGAGAAGTGTGAAGAGTTGTCGCCTAGGGACCAATGGGTTTGGGTGCGTTCAGTATGAGTGTGTGGGTGCGTGCATGGGTTTGTACTTACTCTAGTTGTACTTACTCTAGTTGTGTGCGTGTGCCGGTGATTGTGTGTGTGTGTGTGTATGTTTGAAAGTGTGTGTTTGTGAAAGTGTATTAGCTGTACGTGTGTGTGTGTGCGTGTGTGAGTAAATGCCTGTAGGTTCAAAAGTGTGTGTGTGTGTGTGTATGTGTGTGTTAGTCTATGTGGGCGTGTATAGTCGCATATGCATACGTGGTGTGCTTTTGCTTATGGCTGAAAATAAATATCATGGTTTCCGTTCTCCTACATATTATACATCTGCATCCATACTCCTGCAACATGCATACTATAGCTCGCAGGTACTATTTTCTATTTTGCTACCATTTATTAGCCAGCCATTTGTTAGCGCACCCTCCCTTGCGTGTTTCTTAAGGGGAGTCACCGTTTTTTTATTTTTTATCTTTCTCTCCTTTTCTCTCTTTCCCTGGCTTGTATCCATTCGGCCCCATTCATCTAACTGTTTTAAGACGTTTATCCCCATCCAGGTGTATGGAGAAATCCGGCTTCTACATTTTTCTATCGAAAAATGTACACATTTAGCTTGCTGTCAAAAAAAAAAAATATATATATATATATATACTGTATATGCTGGCTCGCTACCGCTCGCCAGGAAAATATTGACACCTGCATGGCGGTAAGCATCTTAAAACAGTAGGTTGAATGGGGCCGAATAGATACAAGACAAAGAGAGAGAGTGAGAAAAAAAAAAAAAGCGAAGTGGGCTCCCTTACCCATATACAGTAACCTACAGTCTACACCACCACCCACGGACCTCTTCTCTTTATCACATACTCTCATTCCCTCTCGTGCGTATTATGTTTTAAGAGGGGTCACATGCTTTGTTCTCTCCTTTTCTCTCTTTCTCTGGCTTGTATCCATTCGGCCCCATTCAGCCTACTGTTTTAAGACGTTTACCCCCATGCAGGTGTCAATTTATTCCTGGCGAGCGGTAGCGAGCCAGCATATTTGTTTAAAATGTTTTTGACAGTAGGCTAAATTTGTACATTTTTCGATAGAAAAATTTCTCCGGCGAAGCCGGATTTCTCCATACAATGCTGGCTCGCTATCGCTCGCCAGAAAAAAATCGACACCTAGTTGGGATTAAACGTCTTAAAACAGTAGGTTGAATGGGGCCGAATGGATACAAGCCAAAGAGAGATGGAGAGAAAGAGAAAACAAGCGAGGTGGGCTCCCTTAATTTTCGAACACAGTAATATCTTGGTCCATTTTTTCTCACCTGGTGAAAAATGTCCTTCCTTAACAGCTGATTTCTCGACCAATCTTGAGAGTATAAGGAACTGGTCTACTTCTGTCTGTCTATCTATCTATCTATCTATATGCTCAGGCCCAATCCCCACTTTTCCTTTTTTTTTCATTTTCTATTTAATTCTATTTTATGATTTTTGTTTTCCCTTGGGGGTGGCCGCCTCAAGACAGAGCAAGAACAGGGAAAACACAAAACACAACATAAAACAACGAACAAACACAGACACAACACAAATTCACACACATCTGCTTCTGCACCACACAATACCAAGTTTTCCTAATCCTTTCTATACCGGCGACGTTTTTTAAATTTTATTGTAGCTATATTTAGACGATTATGTGCAGTGTGAGAATGATATGTGGTACGGTAGCTAAAAGGATTATGTGCAGTGTGAGAATGATATGTGGTACGGTAGCTAAAAGGATTATGTGCAGTGTGAGAATGATATGTGGTACGGGAGCTAAAAGGATTATGTGCAGTGTGAGAATGATATGTGGTACGGTAGCTAAAAGGATTATGTGCAGTGTGAGAATGATATGTGGTACGGTAGCTAAAAGGATTATGTGCAGTGTGAGAATGATATGTGGTACGGTAGCTAAAAAGGATTATGTGCAGTGTGAGAATGATATGTGGTACGGTAGCTAAAAGGATTATGTGCAGTGTGAGAATGATATGTGGTACGGTAGCTAAAACGATTATGTGCAGTGTGAGAATTATATGTGGTACGGTAGCTAAAAGGATTATGTGCAGTGTGAGAATGATATGTGGTACGGTAGCTAAAAGGATTATGTGCAGTGTGAGAATGATATGTGGTACGGTAGCTAAAAGGATTAATAGAGATACCGTACTCTGTATCCTTTTAAAAGGTAGACGGCCTTCCTAAGCTAAATACAATCATCCAATAGTTGCCAGAATATAATACAAAGAACGTCACTGTTAGTCAATGGGTTAAGGGGAGGTATTTAGTTTGTTCCCTACGTTTCCATCAAGCTTAAAATTACACCCCCTAGATCCCCTTTCAAGATAAATTTGTACATTTTTCGGTAGAAAAATGTCCCGGCCAGAGGCCGGTTGCTCTTAAATTACAGGCTCGCTATCGCTCGCCAGGAAAAAATCGACACCTTAATGGCACGAAAGGTCTTAAAATTGACAGAAATAGGGCAAAATGTCTTAAAATGTCCAAACTACTAGGGCGAACGTCTTAAAATCTCAAAAGCAATGGGGCTAAACATGAGTGAGAAAGGGGTCCAGAAAAAAAAAATCCCTCAAGTGGAAGTCTCCCCTTAATTAACAGCATACATGGCGAGGACAACTTTGTAATAACTGAGCAATTAACCTCTTATCGACCGGCGACGTTCTTTTAACTCTATTCTGGCTACTATTAGACGATTATACTCCGTTCACAAAGGGCCTCCAGCAATTAACAGGCTTGGAACTATCCCACTCTGAAACCCTTTTTACTACCACAGATCGATCCGTCTTAAGCTCTGCACAACATCGTTTAAATATACCTAGACTACAATGAAAACATCTACGCCGGTACAGAAGGGGTTTAGATGGGAGAATTTCCTACCTGTTGAGAAAACAGTATTTAAGGGGAGGGTTTTAGTTTGTTTCCTACTCCTCCTCCAGCAATCTTAAAATGTCACCCCCTTGACCCCCTTTCAAGATTTGTTTTTACATTTTTCGGTAGAAAAATGTTCCGGCCGAAGGCCGTTTACTCTTAAATTACAGGCTCGCTATCGCTCGCCAGGATAAAATCGACGCCTAAATGGCACGAAAGGTCTTAAAATTGACAGAATGGGGCGGAAATTCTTAAAATCACCAAACTAATGGGGCAAACGTCTTAAAATCTCAAAAGCGATGGGGCTAGACATGAGGGAGAAAGGGGTCAAGAAAAAAGTCCTTCAAGTGGAAACCTCCCCTTAATGTTTCCTAAAATAGAGTCTTTTCTTTCTAAGTTTTTTGCACTTTTCGGGTGATTTTTGCCATATTTCTGAAAATGTCTTGCAACTCGGTGGCTGCATTCGGCATATGAAACATTCTGCAAAACGATATTGTTTCCAAATATATCTTTTCTCCTTCCCTACACACTTCGTAACTTACTGTACACTCACAGTCAAAAGTCGTGTCCTGCATCTATACTTTAAACTTAACTTATCTCTAGTTATGTGGAAGCTTATCTTTGACAAACATAAACCCTTTCTGTACCAGTGATGTCTTATATTGTATTCTACTGTATTTGGATGATTGCATGCAGCTTAGGAAGGATCTGTGGTAGCTAAAGGTGTTGATTGAGATGGTTCGAAGCCTTATAATTGCTAATAATAGTTGCCAGAATATAATGAACACTCTGTCGCGGTACAGAAGGTTTTAAACTATAGATTAACATTAAGGAGAGAAAGGTTAAAAAAAACGGTGACCCCCCTTAAAAAAATAAATAATTTGTCATCACATTTTTCGCCTGCATAAACCAAAGCCTTGAGCCTCTACTGACATGCATATATACACTATTTATATACTATTACCCCCCCCCTCTCTCTCTCTCTCTCTCTCTCTCTCTCTCTCTCTCTCTCTCTCTCTCTCTCTCTCTCTCTCTCTCTCTCTCTCTCTCTCTCTCTCTCTCTCTCTTCACAATTTTTTTTCTTCCCACTTTTCGCTTCCACACACCCAAGCCAAGAGAGTCTCCTTGTCTGCTACAGAATATACAGCAGTGTTCACCATTGCAATATTTCACCCGCTATACGTCTTCGTGCCTGTTCTATAATATCCGATATATAGAAGGCGAACTCAGGTGTGAAGTTTTATCAGATGGAAGTTATCTGATTACTTTATAAATTGTTTTTACAGTATTTGAATGCCAGTGAAAATATTTCTTTCCATGGTCTATGGTTAACGCGAAACACAAAATATATAAACATATGCAAATACTACTCTTCTTCGTCTCTGTTTGTTTGTGATATTGTCTTTATATAATATATATATATATATATACTGTATATAATTATACTGTAGCATATATATATATATATATATATATATATATATATATATATATATATATTACCCTAAATTTATACAATTCGAATAAGCAATATTTTCATATCTTCGCTGCAGAAAGTGCGATTTTCCAGGCTACCACCTATTTCGGCATTTCCATATGACCAGAACCCACGAGTGCTGGCGGAGAAAGAGAGAGAGAGAGAGAGAGTGAGTGTGAGTGAGTGAGTGAGTGAGTGAGTGAAAATGTGTGAAATTTGCCTGTGCCTGGAGGTTAAAAAAAAAAAAAAATCAAAGCACACCGCATCCTTTTAACATTTTGGATATTCAAGCACAACAGGAACACAAATAATTATAACCAATTTCGATACCCGTAACAGGACTCCACCGTACCGCTCCCAGTATCATAAATTGACCACTTGCGAGTTTTGGTCTATAAGGAAGTTGGAGCTGTGACCATCAATATTTAGCAGAATTATCAGCTAAAATACGTCATAATACATATATAAATACATAAAATACGGTCATAATACATATATAAATACATAAAATACGGTCATAATACATATATAAATACATAAAATACGGTCATAATACATATTTAAATACATAACACCAATTGATCATACTTTTTATCCATCAGAAACCCACATCATTATTGCATTTCTCTTTAATATCAATGTTCACGGCTCGAACTTCCTTATAGCCTAAAACTCGCAAGTGGTCAATTGACCGCTAGAGTTGCTTAAGGGAGATTTCCACTTGAGATTTTTTTTTCTTGGCCCCCTTTCTCCTCGTGTTTAGCCCCCATTACTTTTGAGATTTTAAGGCGTTAGGCCAATTAGTTTGGCGATTTTAAGAACTTTCGCACCATTTCTGTCAATGATAAGACCTTCCGTGCCACTTAGGTGTCGTTTTTTTCCTGGCGAGCGATACACCTCCCCTTATTGAATATGAAGCAGTTATGGACAAATATAAATCAGCCTTATGAGTGGTTGATAATGTCACAGGTAAGCAGGTGTTTTATTGGATCATTGGGAGTGTATATTTTCACTTTGAGGTCTACAGTAAGTTGGTTGTTTGTGTATGATGCGTTTGTTTGTTTCTGTTTGTGTCTGTGGTTGTTTATTTGTTTCTGTTTGTGTCTGGTCGTTGTTTCGTTGTTGGTGTCTGCTCGTGTCTGTTTTCCCTGTATGTCGCTTATATTCACAAACCTTATCTTAAATTTAGGATTACAATCACTAAACTTCTTATGTTACCAACATTTAATGAATGAAGGATGGCTTTAGGCACATGAATCTTGTATTTTGTCTTCTTTGTTTTTCCTTCCTCTATTCATTGTTTTTAAGAAGAAGAAAAACTGCAAACTCTTATGGTGGAAAAATGAGCTCTTTCACAGTTACCTCAGTAAACGAGTGCTTGTTTCGCCTGTGCCTGCTGCCTCTGTCTGTTTCATGTTATCTGTCTGTCTGCCTGCCTCTGTATGTTTCATGTTATCTGTCTGTCTGGCTGCCTCTGTATGTTTCCTGTTGTCTGTCTGCCTGCCTCTGTCTGTTTTCTGTTATATATCTGTCTGTCTGCCCGGTGCCTCTGTCTGTTTCCTGTTATATGTCTGTCTTCCCGGTGTCTGTCTATTTCCTGTTACCCGTCTGTCTGCCCGGTGTCTCTGTCTGTTTCCTGTTATCCGTCTGTCCGATGCCTCTGTCTGTTTCCTGTTATATGTCTGTCTGCCCGGTGTCTCTGTCTGTTTCATGTTATATGTCTGTCTGCCCGGTGTCTCTGTCTGTTTCATGTTATATGTCTGTCTGCCCGGTGTCTCTGTCTGTTTCATGTTATATGTCTGTCTGCCCGGTGTCTCTGTCTGTTTCATGTTATATGTATGTCTGCCCGTTGTCTCTGTCTGTTTCATGTTATATGTCTGTCTGCCCGGTGTCTCTGTCTGTTTCATGTTATATGTCTGTCTGCCCGGTGTCTCTGTCTGTTTCCTGTTATATGTCTGTCTGCCCGGTGTCTCTGTCCGTTTCATGGTATCTGTTTGCCTGCCCGGTGTCTCTGTCTGTTCCTGTTATATGTCTGTCTGCCCGGTGTCTCTGTCTGTTTCCTGTTATATGTCTGTCTGCCCGGTGTCTCTGTCCGTTTCATGGTATCTGTTTGCCTGCCCGGTGTCTCTGTCTGTTTCCTGTTATATGTCTGTCTGCCGGTGTCTCTGTCCGTTTCATGGTATCTGTTTGCCTGCCGGTGTCTCTGTCTGTTTCCTGTTATATGTCTGTCTGCCCGGTGTCTCTGTCCGTTTCATGGTATCTGTTTGCCTGCCCGGTGCCTCCATCTGCATGATTACGTACCGTATGAACCCGGGCCATCAGCGCAATCGGTCGGGAACAGTGGAGTGTGATTTCCGGTGTTGTAGTCAAAACTTACCGCCGCCGCCGCCCCGTGTGATGTTAAGCTGGGGTCACACTAGGCATTTTTCAGGCAACTCTTTTCGGTAATTCTGGCCTGACTTTTTAAATGTAAGCGTTGTAAGAATTCAGCTACCTTATCTTCCTATTTTAAGGGGGGATGGTTCTCCTTTTCTCCTGGCTTGTATCCATTCGGCCCCATTCAGCCAACTGTTTTGAGACGTTTATCCCCATCCAGGTGTTGATTTCTACCTGGCGAGCGATAGCGAGCCAGCATTGTGTGGAGAAATCCGGCTTCGCCGGAGAATTTTTTCTAGCGAAAAATTTACAAATTTAACTTGCTGTCAAAACAAAAAATATATATGCTGGCTCACGATCGCTCGCCAGGAAAATGTTGACACCTGGATGGGGTAAACGTCTTAAAACCAGTACGCTGAATGGGGCCGAATGGATACAAACCGAAGAGAGAGGGAGAGAAAGAGCAAGAAAGCGAGTGGGCTCCCTTAATATTAATGACGTCAGATAGGTACAAAATGAGAGAGAGAGAGAGAGAGAGAGGAGAGAGAGAGAGAGAGAGAGAGAGAGAGAGAGAGAGAGAGAGAGAGAGAGAGAGAGAGAGAGAGTCTAAAGAAAGTAATTATTGTGATTACTCCTGTTTTCTCTATCGTTCTGTATCCTGCCCTGAGACATCCCCTTCTCTGTGTATTCTGCTGCCTCAAGATCATCTACAATATCATCATCCCTTTGTCCTGCCGTTCCTTGGTTTTTCCCGCATTATCTTGTCCCAGTTTTACCTGTACAACCATTTCAGTACACTGCTATATATATTCTAGGGTCAACTGTAGCAAAAACGAACTCGTAGATCAAGTTCAGTTTTGATATCCTACCAGAACTTTTTTTCTGAATACATGAACGGTTTAACCCTTTGAGTATCAGCGACGTGTGTTATATTTAATTCTAGCTGTATTTAGCCGATATTCTACAACTTAGGAAGGATTTGTGGTAGTTAAAAGGGTTGGTTGAGATCGTTTGAAGCCTTATTATGGCTAGAGTTCCTTCCTAAGCTTTATAAAATCGTCTTATAGTTGCCAGAATATGATGGAAAAGACGTCTCTAGTAGTGTATGGGTTAATAATCATATATGCATACCGTGTGGTTTTTCGCGCAACTTATATATTATGCGATGATATAATTTATTATATTAAAAGCTATTATATTAAAGGCCCACTGACGGTAGATTCCATCCTTACTTTCTTTTGTAAATCTTTTACGTTCATTGTGATTTATAAACATTTAAGATTTATGCGCTTTGCGTTTAAGAGCTACCGCGTTAAATATGGATGCATAATTTAGTAGTGGCAATCTGAAGCAAGACTCTTCCGATTAAGTTGGTGTTTGACCAGCACAATCAACAACGCTATTATTTATTAATGCGAAATGCTTTCATGTGTAGGAATTAAATTTCAAATTAGTATATTGTGCTTTTGTGGGAATACTATTAAGGGAGCCCACCTCGCTTTATATATATATATATATATATATATATATATATATATATATATATATATATATATATATATATATATATATATATAATATGAGAGAGAGAGAGAGAGATAGATACAGTATATTGTTGGTCTATACAGTATGTAGTATTCCTCTCCTACCTACTGTATTGTTGATCTATACAGTATGTAGTATTCCTCTCCTACCTACTGTATTGTTGATCTATACAGTATGTAGTATTCCTCTCCTACCTACTGTATTGTTGATCTATACAGTATGTAGTATTCCTCTCCTACCTACTGTATTGTTGATCTATACAGTATGTAGTATTCCTCTCCTACCTACTGTATTGTTGATCTATACAGTATGTAGTATTCCTCTCCTACCTACTGTATTGTTGGTCTATACAGTATGTAGTATTCCTCTCCTACCTACTGTATTGTTGATCTATACAGTATGTAGTATTCCTCTCCTACCTACTGTATTGTTGATCTATACAGTATGTAGTATTCCTCTCCTACCTACTGTATTTTCCGTTTACCTTTTCTCATAACAGTTTCAGTTCTAATAATTCAATAACATATTGTCCTCTGATAATTCATGTGTGTGTGTGTGTGTGTTATTCACTTGCTTGTTTCGTCAAGGGGAATCCACGCAATGCGAGCTAAGCTCATTATTATCGCGCCTCCTTAACTGGGAATGTATTGCGTGAAATGCATGTTAAGTGTTTATGTATCGTTGGAATGGCTGTGGATGTGTGTGTAGTCTGTATTTTAGCCAATTGGCGACATCTGGAAACGAAGGCTTAGGGTTAATCTGTATGGTACCATTCTCACTATGGTACCAGTCTCACCCGAAGGCTTAGGTTGACCAGTAGCTTAGGTGAACCATATGATACCCATCTCGCCTTGTACCATTTTTGCCAACCCCAGATGGGACGTCACAACGTCGTCCACTTATTCCAGGTACCTATTTACAGCTAGGTGAACTGAGGCTAACACATGAAAGGAGACAAGCCCAATTTGTCTCCGCCCGGCCGGGGGATTGAACCCCCGATCCCTCGTGTGTGAGACGAGAGCGCTACCTACTAGGCTACGGGCTGTGTGTGTGTGTGTGTGTGTGTGTGTGTGTGTGTGTGTGTGTGTGTGTGTGTGTGTGTGTCTGTCTGTCTGTCTGTCTGTCTGTCTGTCTGTGAGAGAGAGCGCGAGAGCGGGGATGTTTATAATGTTCTTGTAGCTTTTCCCCATCTGTTATTCTGTGCTATTAATAGGTGCGTTTTTTGTCTGACATGTTCCCGTTGTATATATTCAGTTCAAACTGATTGTGCCGTATTTTATTCGCTAGTGATTCTCTCTCTCTCTCTCTCTCTCTCTCTCTCTCTCTCTCTCTCTCTCTCTCTCTCTCTCTCTCTCTCTCTCTCTCTCTCTCTCTGTGTGTGTGTGTATATATAATCTTTGTCTTAATCCCTTCCGGCCAATTGCAAACCTACTTGAATAATGAAATATTAACTGTCTTGATATTGCGGCAATATGCAATAGAGTGTTCTGCTCTGTTCTCTTTTTCTTCCACTTTTCCCTTGTTTTGGGCAGTAACTAGGTAAGGAACCCACCTCGTTTTTTTTCTCTTTCTCTCCCTCTCCCTTTGGCTTGTATCCATTCGGCCCCATTCAGCCTACTGTCGACGTTTACCCCCATTCCAGGTGTCAATATTTTCCTGGCGAGCGGTAGCGAGCCAGCATATGTATATTTTTGTTTTGACAGCAAGCTAAATTTGTACATTTTTCGATAGAAACATTTCTCCGGCGAAGCCGGATTTCTCCATATAATGCTGGCTCGCTATCGCTCGCCAGGAAGAAATCGACACCTGGATGGGGATAAACGTCTTAAAACAGTTGGCTGAATGGGGCCGAATGGATACAAGCCAGGGAAAGAGAGAAAATGAGAGAAAGATAAAAAAAAAGCCGGTGACCCCCCCTTAAGTAGAGTAGAGTCATGCCTATTTACCTTGCTGGCATCGTAACCATTAGGTTCACAATATTAATGCCAGTTTCCTTCTTCTACTTCTCAACCTCGGGATGT
Source organism: Lithodes maja (assembly GCA_037953745.1). Taxonomy (NCBI): domain Eukaryota; kingdom Metazoa; phylum Arthropoda; class Malacostraca; order Decapoda; family Lithodidae; genus Lithodes; species Lithodes maja. The sequence goes on from JBAKBP010022422.1 coordinate 28,909, forward strand.
AGGTTATTCAGGAGCCTGTCATTCCTGTGAGGCCCCAAGATCATCCATTTGAGCTTCGAGATGTTGGGTGCTTCATATGTCCCTCTAGATGGTCACAGTAGAGCTTCCAGGTGTTGGTTGCTTCCTTTCTGCCACACAAGATGACCTCACCTTATGTGACATGTATAAACGTGTACATTGATTGGAGAGAGCAGCTTTGAAGTCGTTCACAGCATCTTCGAATATGGTGGAGCATCTTCTATCCTATGAATTGGTGACGATATAGGGGTATTTTCTTGACGTGTCTCCCTAATGTGTAGCCCCACTAATTTTGAGATTATAAGACGTTCGGCCCATTAGTTTGGCGATTTGAACACCTTTCGCCCCATTTCGTTGTCAATTAGGTCTTGATTATTTCCTGGCGAGCGAAAGTGAGCCTGCAATTTTAAGAGGAACCGGCCTTCGGCCGGGACATTTTTCTACCGAAAAATTTACAAATTTATCTTGAAAGGGGGTCTAGGGGGTGTTTTTCTAAGCTTGATGGAGGTCTAGGGAGGAAACTAAACAAATATATGAATAAATTAATTAATAGACCAAACAAACGGCCAGTCTCCCCTTAACTCTAAAACCGCAGGAAGAGCGTATACCTCCACCAGTGTGTTGGCGGCTCACAATGTTAACTGATTTTCACCAAATTAGTTGTCTATATAAATATTCAATAGCTATTATATATTTTCAACCAAGTTTAAGCATTTAAGTTGCATTAAAGCCGGTATCACACTAGAGCTTTTATAGTCTACATTCGATGATCATCATTTTTCTGGTAACATTTCTGGAATATTTTGCACCGGCAGGGGAAACTAGACTGATGGTAGATCAATTTAGGTAACCGAAATATTTAAAATTTTGACCTCATAAGCTGCCAGACCAGTGTTGAGGATACATTTTGAGGGAAAAAGCGCTCGTGTGATACCGGCTTAACATTTACATGGAAAAAGGCAGTCTCTCTTAAATAAATGTTTCTGTCTAAGAATATGTTATTCCTTGAACTTTAAAGCACGATTTCTCCAATTAATGTTTCCGGTCAATAATTTGCATATTCTATGTTGTCACTTGTATATTTGTCAATGAATCTCAAATTTCCGAAAGACGTAGAAATCTTCAAAATAATATGAATAAGCTACCCTTCATAAAGTTTGATGGTTGGAATAATAATGTGAACACAAATATATTTGAGATTTTAATTATACAAATTAGTTTTCTTGTTTTGTATCTTGGAAATGAACACAAATTTAGCACACAATTAAAGGGGGAATACTATCTTTAAGATTACACAAACATATTGATAATAATTAATATTTGATTTTTTACTATTTGTATATTTATTTAATTAGAAAAATATAGAAAACATGATCATGAATCCATAATATATTGTATAGATAAGTTTCCTTAGTAGCCTAAACTTTTTTTTTAAAGTTTAGGCTACTAAGGAAACTTATCTATACAATATATTATGGATTCATGATCATGTTTTCTATATTTTTCTAATTAAATAAATATACAAATAGTAAAAAATCAAATATTAATTATTATCAATATGTTTGTGTAATCTTAAAGATAGTATTCCCCCTTTAATTGTGTGCTAAATTTGTGTTCATTTCCAAGATACAAAACAAGAAAACTAATTTGTATAATTAAAATCTCAAATATATTTGTGTTCACATTATTATTCCAACCATCAAACTTTATGAAGGGTAGCTTATTCATATTATTTTGAAGATTTCTACGTCTTTCGGAAATTTGAGATTCATTGACAAATATACAAGTGACAACATAGAATATGCAAATTATTGACCGGAAACATTAATTGGAGAAATCGTGCTTTAAAGTTCAAGGAATAACATATTCTTAGACAGAAACATTTATTTAAGAGAGACTGCCTTTTTCCATGAGGGAGGTGAAAAGGAGAACTATGGGAAGAGGATTGGGTTTAGTAGGAAAGAATGGTAGAGATTGGGAGTTGAATCAGTTGCTGTTCGCTGATGACACAGCATTGGTGGCGGATTCTGATGAGAAACTGCAGCGGGTAGTCAAAGAGTTTGGTGTGGTTTGTGGAAGGAGGAAACTGAAGGTGAACGTCAATAAAAGTAAAGTAATGGTGTGTAATAGGGGAGAGCATAGGGTGAATCTAGATGTGAGGCTGGATGGGGAAATATTGGAACAAGTAGAGTGTTTTAAATATCTAGGAGGAACGATAAGCAGGAGTGGAGGTATGGAAGTGGAGGTAAAACAGAGAGTGTGTGAAGGAAGGAAGGTTTTCGGAGCAATGGGAAGTATGTGGAAGACGAGAAATCTCGGAGTGAAAGTAAAAAGTGCACTGTATCAAGGAATTGTTGTGCCAACAGTGATGTATGGGGCTGAGACATGGGCTCTGAAGAAAAAGGAGAAAAGAGGGCTGGATGTGATGGAGATGAGCTGCTTGAGGAGTATGTGTGGAGTTACTCGTAGAGACAGATTGAGGAATGAAGAGATACGTAGAGTGGGGCAGCAGGAACATTTGTCAGCCAGAGTGGACAGAAGGGTGCTGAGCTGGTATGGTCATGTTGAACGAATGGGAGATGAAAGGCTTACAAAGAGAATATGTGAGTCAGGTACAAGGGGAGATAGAAGGGCAGGAAGACCCCCATTGAGATGGAGAGACTGTGTAAGAAAGGCTTTGGATGATAGAGGAATGACTATAGATCAGGCAGGGGAAGAGGTGGTGGACAGGAGTGAATGGAGAATGCTTGTGAATAGTTGAGTGAACACGTGGTCATTTGGAGTAAGGGGTCGGGCGCAAGTTCGACTAGATAATAGTCCATCAGGCGCCTGGCCCGGGGGGACGATTAATATGAAGGGTGTGCCTGGAAGTGTGGTGGGAGGGCTTGTGGCTTTGGCTCCGCTGCATGTCTGCCTGCCGAGATCGGAACCTCTCCGGGTGGTCAGGGGCTGGGGGAGTGCTGGAGCGACCTTGGTAACCCTGGTCTCTGGGTCTTCTCCTGGGTGACCTGGATGTGTGTGAGTTTGTGCTTTTTATCTGTGTTTATTTTTTGTTTTATGTTGTTTTTGTGTTTTCCCTGTTCTTGCTCTGTCTTGAGTCGGCTACCCCCAAAATGGGGATTGGGCCAGAGCATATAGATAGATAGATAGATAGATAGCCTTTTTCCATGTAAATGTTAAGCCGGTATCACACAAGCGCTTTTTCTCTCAAAATGTATCCTCAACACTGGTCTGGCAGCTTATGAGGTCAATATTTTAAATATTTAAATATGTGGGAATATTTCAGGGAAATCAGAGAAGTTTTTAATGGAGTTTGGTTAAGTAGAGGTGGTCACCTTAATTAATATTATAGCCTAAACACACACACACACACACACACACACACACACACACACACACACACAACCACACAACCACACACACACACACACACACACACACACACACACACACACACACCCTCTTTCTCACTCACACACACACACACACACACTCTTTCTCAATCACACACACACCCACTCACTTTCTCACTCACACTTGCACACACACACTCTCTCTCTCTCACACACAAACATACACACACACACACACACACACACTCTCTCTCTCTCTCTCTCTCTCTCAAGCTGACCATTTCTCACTGTCGTTCATTGGTTTTCCTTCACCCGTCGAGGCATTCATTCTCTCGCACTTTCTCTCTCTCTATGTTTCTCCGTGTGTTTCCTTTCCACTCTTATTATTCCGTCCGTGTTTCATTTATCCACCCTCTCTCTCTCTCTCTCTCTCTCTCTCTCTCTCACTCTCACTCTCGTTGGTGTTTTTATCCTCACATTTACTCCCTCGCTCCCTCATTCACGCTTTATAGTACGTACTTCACCTCTCGAAAAATCCTAATCGCCCGTCTCGCTCTGGCTCTTTCACACACACACACACACATACACACACACACACACACACACACACACACACACACACACTTAGTTATTTTATGCCCACCATTTAAACTTATTTACTCTTTAAATTTACTGACACACATTCATTCACCAATTCCTTCTCTTTCTCTGTTTCGTTCGTATACTCCCTGAATCAGTCGTACCTATCTTCATATACGCCATGAATCAGTCGTACCTATCTTCATATACGCCCTGTATCAGTCGTATCTATCTTCATATACTCCCTGCATCAGTCGTACCTATCTTCATAGACTCCCTGAATCAGTCGTACCTATCTTCATATACTCCCTGCATCAGTCGTACCTATCTTCATATACTCCCTGCATCAGTCGTACCTATCTTCATAGACTCCCTGAATCAGTCGTACCTATCTTCATATACTCCCTGCATCAGTCGTACCTATCTTCATATACTCCCTGCATCAGCCGTACCTATCTTCATATACTCCCTGCATCAGCCGTACCTATCTTCATATACTCCCTGCATCAGTCGTATCTATCTTCATATACTCCCTGCATCAGTCGTACCTATCTTCATATACTCCGCGCATCAGTCGTACCTATCTTCATATACTCCCTGCATCAGTCGTACCTATCTTCATAGACTCCCTGAATCAGTCGTACCTATCTTCATATACTCCCTGCATCAGCCGTACCTATCTTCATATACTCCCTGCATCAGTCGTATCTATCTTCATATACTCCCTGCATCAGTCGTACCTATCTTCATATACTCCGCGCATCAGTCGTACCTATCTTCATATACTCCCTGCATCAGTCGTACCTATCTTCATATACTCCCTGAATCAGTCGTACCTATCTTCATGTACTCCCTGCATCAGTCGTACCTATCTTCATATACTCCATGCATCAGTCGTACCTATCTTCATATACTCCCTGAATCAGTCGTACCTATCTTCATATACTCCCTGCATCAGTCGTACCTATCTTCATATTTTTTATTTTTTTTTCTATGTGATTGAGGGAGGCAAAAGGCATAACTGCCTATAGTGAGTGCCTCCCCCATAGTTGAAAGAGTGACAGGGCCAAAATCAAGGGACGTTCGAGCCAAAATGCCTGGACACACAGAGTTTGAAGCAATTTAAGTCATAGGAAGAGGGAAAGACTGATTCTGGGAGAGAGTTCCAGAGCTCAGCTGTTGAGTAGAAGAAAGTTTGAGAGTAACATTTCACTCTTGGGTTGGAGAGTTGCACAGAGTAGGGGTGGGATTGAGTTGCAAGACGGGTACCACGTGCCCTACGTAAAGGAGGTGGTATGCACTGGGATAGCTCAGAGGAACACTGATTATTATAGTAGCGATAGAATAACGAGAGAGATGCAACATTGCGGCGGAGAGAGAGAGATTGCAGAGAGTTGGTGAGTGGACGGGAGTTAATGATACGAAAGGCCTTCCTTTCAATTTTGTCTAGGAGAGTGGTGTGAGAGGAACCTCCCCACACATGTGAACAATACTCAATACAAGGGTGCACTATGCCCCTGTACAGAGCAAGAAGCTGTGCAGGGGAAAAGAACCCCCTAAGGCAGTTGAGTACACCCAGCTTCTGGGAGACTTCCTTAGCAAAACTGGTAATATGGTCCTTCCAAATGAGAGCAGAAGAAAAAGAGACACCAAGAATATTGAGAGAATATGAAGGGTTGATTTTTGTATTGTTGAAGAATAAGGGATAGTCCGCTGGGAGATCCTGACGGGTAGATAGATGGAGAAATTGGGTTTTGGAAGCAGTAAAGTTAACAAGGTTTTCTCTGCCCCAATTGGAAATAGTATTTAGATCAGAATTTAAGAGTACTATGGCTTCATTACGTTTGTCGTTGAGGGATTACTGGCTGGGGCGTTTTGAAAAACTAATGGAATAGTGCAAGGTTGAGTCGTCTGCGTATGAATGGATAGGAATTAAGGTACAGTTAAGGAGATCATTTATAAAAATTAGAAAGAGAATAGGAGATAGGACAGAGCCCTGAGGAACACCGGAGTTTATAGGGTGAGGAAGTGAACAATGGCCGTCCACAACCGCGGCTATGGAATGACCGGAAAGGAAATTGGAGACAAAGGCACATATGGAGGGATAGAAACCGAAGGAGGGTAGTTTAGAAATTAAAGATTTATGCCGGACTCTATCGAAGGCTTTCGATATGTCTAGTGCAATAGTACCTATCTAGTACCTATATACTCCCTGCATCAGTTGTACCTATCTTCATAAACTCCCTGCATCAGTCGTACCTATCTTCATATACTCCCTGAATCAGTCGTACCTATCATCATATACTCCCTGCATCAGTCGTACCTATCTTCATATACTCCGTGCATCAGTCGTACCTATCTTCATATACTCCCTGCATCAGTCGTACCTATCTTCATATACTCTCTGAATCAGTCGTACCTATCTTCATATACTCTCTGAATCAGTCGTACCTATCTTCATATACTCCCTGAATCAGTCGTACCTATCTCCATATACTCCCTGCATCAGTCTTACCTATCTTCATATACTCCCTGCATCAGTCGTACCTATCTTCATATACTCCCTGCATCAGTCGTACCTATCTTCATATACTCCCTGCATCAGTTGTACCTATCTTCATATACTCCCTGAATCAGTCATACCTATCTTCATATACTCCCTGAATCAGTCATACCTATCTTCATATACTCCCTGAATCAGTCGTACCTATCTTCATATACTCCCTGAATCAGTTGTATCTATCTTTATATACTCCCTGCATCAGTCGTACCTATCTTCATATACTCCCTGCATCAGTCGTACCTATCTTCATATACTCCATGAATCAGTCGTACCTATCTTCATATACTCCCTGCATCAGTCGTATCTATCTTCATATACTCCCTGCATCAGTCGTACCTATCTTCATATACTCCCTGAATCAGTTGTACCTATCTTCATATACTCCCTGAATCAGTCGTACCTATCTTCATATACTCCCTGCATCATTCGTACCTATCTTCATATACTCCCTGAATCAGTCGTACCTATCTTCATATACTCCCTGAATCAGTCATACCTATCTTCATATACTCCCTGCATCAGTCGTACCTATCTTCATATACTCCCTGAATCAGTCGTACCTATCTTCATATACTCCCTGCATCAGTCATACCTATCTTCATATACTCCCTGAATCAGTCGTACCTATCTTCATATACTCCCTGAATCAGTCGTACCTATCTTCATATACTCCCTGCATCAGTCGTACCTATCTTCATATACTCCCTGCATCAGTCGTACCTATCTTCATATACTCCCTGAATCAGTCATACCTATCTTCATATACTCCCTGCATCAGTCGTACCTATCTTCATATACTCCCTGAATCAGTCATACCTATCTTCATATACTCCCTGCATCAGTCGTACCTATCTTCATATACTCCCTGCATCAGTCATACCTATCTTCATATACTCCCTGCATCAGTCGTACCTATCTTCATATACTCCCTGCATCAGTCGTATCTATCTTCATATATTCCCTGCATCAGTCGTACCTATCTTCATAATACTCCCTGCATCAGTCGTACCTATCTTCATATACTCCCTGCATCAGTCGTACCTATCTTCATATACTCCCTGAATCAGTCGTACCTATCTTCATATACTCCCTGCATCAGTCGTACCTATCTTCATATACTCCCTGCATCAGTCGTACCTATCTTCATATACTCCCTAAATCAGTTGTACCTATCTTCATATACTCCCTGAATCAGTCGTACCTATCTTCATATACTCCCTGCATCATTCGTACCTATCTTCATATACTCCCTGAATCAGTCGTACCTATCTTCATATACTCCCTGAATCAGTCATACCTATCTTCATATACTCCCTGCATCAGTCGTACCTATCTTCATATATTCCCTGAATCAGTCGTACCTATCTTCATATACTCCCTGCATCAGTCGTACCTATCTTCATATACTCCATGAATCAGTCATACCTATCTTCATATACTCCCTGAATCAGTCATACCTATCTTCATATACTCCCTGCATCAGTCGTACCTATCTTCATATACTCCCTGCATCAGTCATACCTCTCTTCATATACTCCCTGAATCAGTCGTACCTCTCTTCATATACTCCCTGCATCAGTCGTACCTATCTTCATATACTCCCTGAATCAGTCGTACCTATATTCATATACTCCCTGAATCAGTCGTACCTATCTTCATATACTCCCTGAATCAGTCGTACCTATCTTCATATACTCCCTGCATCAGTCGTACCTATATTCATATACTCCCTGAATCAGTCGTACCTATCTTCATATACTCCCTGAATAAGTCGTACCTATCTTCATATACTCCCTGAATCAGTCGTACCTATCTTCATATACTCCCTGAATCAGTCGTACCTATCTTCATATACTCCCTGAATCAGTCGTACCTATCTTCATATACTCCCTGAATCAGTCGTACCTATCTTCATATACTCCCTGCATCAGTCGTACCTATCTTCATATACTCCCTGAATCAGTCATACCTATCTTCATATACTCCCTGAATCAGTCGTACCTATCTTCATATACTCCCTGAATCAGTCGTACCTATCTTCATATACTCCCTGAATCAGTCGTACCTATCTTCATATACTCCCTAAATCAGTCGTACCTATCTTCATATACTCCCTGAATCAGTCGTACCTATCTTCATATACTCCCTGCATCAGTCGTACCTATCTTCATATACTCCCTGCATCAGTCATACCTATATTCATATACTCCCTGCATCAGTCGTACCTATCTTCATATACTCCCTGAATCAGTCGTACCTCTTCATATACTCCCTGAATCAGTCGTACCTATCTTTATATACTCTGTTGTTATTGTTAGTGTGTTGTTGTTATTAATTAGTTCCCTAGAATTCCATCAAACTTTAAAACATACCCCAAAGATCCCTTCTCAATATACAGTATATGTGTACATTTTTCGGTAGAAAAAAAATTCCCGGCCGAAAGGCCGGTTCCTCCTAAATTACAAGCTCGCTATCGCTCGCTAAAAAATATCGACACCTAAAGGGCACGAAAGGTCTTAATATTGACAAAGAAATGGGGCGAAAGGTCTTAAAATCGCCCCACTAATGGAACAAATGTCTGAACATCTCAAAACTAATGGGGGCTAAACATGAGGGAGAAGGGAATGTAGACAACCGGCCCACATCCCCCCCTTAATAGCCCTCTCTCACGTGGTCATTATTCTTGCTCTTCTCTGGCGGCTCTTTAATCCTAACAGTTCCTTGGCTCTGTTGTTATTGTCGGGACTTAAGGGGGGTCACCTGTTTTTGTTCTGTCCTTTTCTATCTTTCTCTGGCTTGTATCCATTTGGCCCCATTCAGCCTACTGTTTTAAGACGTTTATCCCCATCCAGGTGTCAATTTTTTACTGGTGAGCGGTAGCGAGCCAGCATATTTTTTATTTTTGTTTGACAGGCTAAATTTGTACATTTTTCGATAAAAAAAATTCTCCGGCGAAGCCGGATTTCTTCATATAATGCTGGCTCGCTATCGCTCGCCAGCAAGAAATCGACACCGAGATGGGGATAAACGTCTTAAAATAGTTGGCTGAATGGGGCCGAATGGATACAAGCCAGAGAAAGGGAGAAAAGGACAGAAATAACAAAAAAGCAGGTCACCCCCCTTAAGGAGATAGCGATTATTTTTTGGAGTCTATTTATTCTGTATATTCATTTATTTATTTTTTCCTCCCTAGGCCTCCATCAAACTTAGAAAATCATCCATTAGATTCCTTCTAAAATTACAGGCTCGCTATCGCTCGCCAGGAAAAATAGACACCTAAATGGCATGAAAGGTCTTAATATTGACAAAGAAATGGTGCGAAAGGTATCAAAATCGCCAAACTATTGTAACAAACGTCTGAAAATGTCAAAACTAATATGCAATTAGCCTGGGTTCGAATC
>JBAKBP010022423.1:0-38820 GCA_037953745.1 Lithodes maja
GTAGTAATAGTAATAGTAGTAGTAGTAGTATTTGATTTATCGAGGATGGCTGTAAAATAACCTGCCTGGATTTATAGTCTGTTTTACTTAAGGCAGGGTGGGTTTTACTTAAGGCAGGGTGGGTTTTACTTAAGGCAGGGTGGGTTTTATCATGTGGCCCCCTTCTCCATCATGTTTATTCCCATTAGTATTCAGATTTTAAAACGTTCGTCCAATTAGTCCAGCGATTTGAAGACCTTTCGCCCCCATACATTTATTAATTGTAATACCTTTCGTGCCATTTAGGTGTTGATATTTTCCTGGCGAGCGATAGCAAGCAAGACCCGGCCTTCGGCTGAGTTTTTTTTTGTTTTTGTTTTTGCCGAAAATGTACCAATTTATCTCGATGAGGGCTCTTGGGATATTTATTTGGGCTTGGTGGAGGTCTTGGGAGGAAACTAAAACAATAATTAATGAATACATTAATTTACTAATCAATAACCCCTACCTCCTTAACCCAGTAAGTATATAAATAAATAAATAAATATATACTAATACTAATCATACAATACTAATCATTACAAATCTGCCCTTAACCCATTCCCCAGGGCGAGGTGGTACGTCAGGAGCGTGAGAACGGGATCCTACTGACGAACCGTAGCCTGGTGGTGCAAGAGGTGACCCGGAGCCAGGGGGGCCGGTATACCTGTATGGCCAGTAATGTGGAGGGCGACACTACCTCTCCACCTGTCATCCTCGCGGTGCAGTGTGAGTACGGCGGGGAGGTTTATATACAGTATAATATACGGTATATATACGGTATATATATTATTATTTATTTATTTATTTATTTATTTATATACAGTATATATATTTTTGTTTTGGGGGGGCTGTTTATATGTATAGATTCCTTCCATTTTTTTGTTTTTTGTATGTGTATAAAGGAGACACAAGGTCAATGTAATTTCCGTCTTACACCACCTTTTTTGTTCAGTATAAATAGTATTGTGATTATTGGGGCATGTTTTTTTTCTGTTATCGATTCATTTCAGTCTTGCATCACCTCACTTCTCGACGTTCGGTGAAAGTGATTTTCGGGCTTTGGTTTCGGCTGTTATCCTCAAGGGATTAAGGTGAACGGTGTACAATATATTACCTCTCGGCCTGTCACTCTCGCCTTTTGGTGGGTGTAGGTAGAGGGGTGATATATAGCTCTGGTTTGGGCTGGGTGATGTATGGATTTATTTCCCTCTCGCAGCCATATTTATTTACTCTGTCGTTCACCCCTCTTCTCGTCTCTGCTCCTTTTAATCTGTTTATTTCTCCCCGTCTTACAGCCATATTTACTGTCGTTCACCCCTCACCTCTCCCCGTCTCTCCTCTGTTCAATTGGCTTATTCCTACCGAAGAATGTACACATTTATCTCGAATTGGAGTCTTGGGAGTGTATTTTGAAGCTTGATAGAGGTCTAAAGAGCAATCTCTCTCTCTCTCTCTCTATATATATATATATATATATATATATATATATATATATATATATATATACATACGGGTATATACTGTATATATATATTTATTTTTTTCTTCTATATTCCAACTACTCCCTCTCGGGCAAAGGCTGATAGCCTTTACACTCTACCGCTAAACACGGTGAGGCCCGTGAGGTCTTGTTCCAGCCTATAGGGAGTGAGACAAGCGAAGCACCTATTTCACAGCTCGAACCCAACTCCATCTCTGAAGCTGCTTCGACTCTGCACCTCACAGTCTCACTCCTCAGGCTCGGACTCTCACTCTCAGAACGCCACCTATTTGAGCAATTATATACAGTATATATATATATAATAGTATAAAAATACAAACTATAAGCTCTCCCCCCCCCCCCCTCCCCCACCTTTTAATCCATCTATTTCCCCTGTTCTTATAATCCCTCACAGTGCTCTCAGGCTCTGCTTTATATCTGCTCCTGATCAAAGCTTTCCTTGTCCTTCACATTTTACCGCGTCTCATGTTTTATAGTCACTCTAATTTCAAATTCCCTTGCACTCTTTCCACGTTTTTCAATCATGGCTCGAGTGTGCAGATTCTCACAGACGGTTCCTGGAAGAGGCTTATCTAGCTTGTGACTCCAGCTCTAAAATGTTTGGTCTGCATTGTATATGAAGTGTATATTGATTGTTACTGTCTTGTTGGAAGGGTTGTGAGTGTGAGTGTTGTCTGTATTGTATATGAAGTGCATATTGATTGTTACTGTCTTGTTGGAAGGGTTGTGAGTGTTGTCTGTATTGTATATGAAGTGTATATTGATTGTTACTGTCTTGTTGGAAGGGTTGTGAGTGTTGTCTGTATTGTATATGAAGTGTATATTGATTGTTACTGTCTTGTTGGAAGGGTTGTGAGTGTAAGTGTTGTCTGTTTTGGGACCCCCTTCTCCATCATGTTTAGCTCCATTAGCTTTGAGGTTTCAAGATATTCTCCCTTTTAGTTTAGAGATTTTAAGACCTTTTGTGTAATTCAGTTGTCGATGATTACGTAGCTTAGGGGGGACTTGTGGTAGCTAAGGAGTTAATTGAGATATAATGTACCCTTTTGATCCCTAGATAGCTTTCCTAAATTGCATAAAATCGTCTAATGCTAACCAATGTACAATGTAAAATTGCGTCTTAGATCCTGAAGGGGTTAAAGGTCTAAACTTAGGTGTGGTGTCCCGAGTTCGAATCCCGGGAAGATCATATGATTTCATTAATTTATTCTAGTGCACTGGGGTTTGTAATGGAGGATTAATGTTTAGAACGGGGTGTTCCTTAATTGCAATCAACTTCCAATTAGTATGTTCTTCGACTGACAATGATCTCCCTAATCATATTCCACGAGGTAATTATTCTGTCGTTAAGTCGTTAAAGGGGGTCACCGTTTTTTTTGTTTTATCTTTCTCTCCTTTTCTCTGGCTTGTATCCATTCGGCCCCATTCAGCCAACTGTTTTAAGACGTTTATCCCCATCCAGGTGTCGATTTCTTCCTGGCGAGCGATAGCGAGCTAGCATTGTATGGAGAAATCCGGCTTTGCCGGAGAGATTTTTCTATCGAAAAATTTACAAATTTAGCTTGCTGTCAAAACAAAAATATATATATATTCTGGCTCGCGGAAAATATTGACACCTGGATGGGGGTAAACGTCTTAAAACATTAGGCTTAATGGGGCCGAATGGATACAAGCCAAAGAGATAGGGAGAGAAAGAGAAAAAAAGCGAGGTGGGCTCCCTTATAAAAGAAGGCCTGAATCGTGCAATGGGAGCGCGGCAATTATGATATTATTTCGTGACTGATACGTAGTTTCATTATCTATAATTGGGTTGCCTCGAATTAGCATCTGTAATCGGCGCGTGGAGAACTTGTTTTGGTTGAGAGAGAGAGAGAGAGAGAGAGAGAGAGAGAGAGAGAGAGAGAGAGAGAGAGAGAAATTAGAGGATGAAAAGGCGAATCATTATATAAGAGATAAAACAAAGGGGATGGTTCAGGGTGGGTTTTTTTTTTTTTTTTTTTTTTTTTGCTTCCAAGACCCCCATCAAAAACACCCCAAGACTCCTCTTCGAGATAAAATTGTACATTATTTGTTAACACAATGTTACGGCCGAAAGCTGATTCCTCCTAAATTACAGGCTTGCTATCGCTCGCCAAGGGTAAATTGACACCTAAATTACACGAAATGTCTTGTAATCAGCAACCTACTGTAATGGTGCGAACTCAAAGGTCAAAGGCCGGTTCCTTCTTAAGTACAAGCTGGCTATCGCTCGCTCGCTCGCCAGGAAAAAAAGTGACACCTAGATGGCACGAAAGTTCCTAAAATCGCCACAATAATGAGGCAAATGTCTTATACTCTCAAAACTAATCGGGCTTAACACGAGGGAGAAGGGGGTTTAGAAAGCCCCACCTTAATTCCTTCATTATGAATATTTAGTTTCTCAGTTTCATATATTTTCTTAGGTACCAATAAATGAACAAATTGTATCAACAAATTTATGTTTGATCTAATTAGCATATATCATTTGCGTAAAGTATAATGGTGTTCCTATTGTGTATCTCGCCTGCTTATTGTCATGGTTCATATCGTCTTTTGTTCCGACGATTAAGGGGGTACTACTCGCTTTTTATGGACCCCCTTCTCCCTCATGTTTAGCATATTAGTTTGGAGATTTCAAGACCTTCCTTCCATTAGTTTGTCGATTTTAAGAACTTTCGCCCCCATCTCGTTGTCAATTTCAAGACCTTTCGTGCCATGTAGGTGTCGTATTTTTCCTGGCGAGCGGTAGCGAGCCTCTAATTTTAGAAGGACCCGGCCTTCGGCCTGGACATTTTTCTTCCGAAAAATTTACAAATTTATCTTGAAAGGGGTTCTAGGGGGTGTTTTTCTAAGCTTAATGGGGGTCTAGCGAGGAAACCAAAAATAAATTAATGGATAAATATATCGGTCAAAAACCAAGCAGTACCCCCTTAAAGAGTGAATATATAAATGTGTTGACAGTGCTCTCAGCCCCATTGTTCCGTCTGTCTCTGTGCCGGGTCAAAGGGCAGGATAAACACGCTGTAATTGGTCTTTTATCCCGGCATATGAAAGCAGAGTTACGGCGAATTTGACACGAGCGCTTATTCTCGTGCGTGCGGAGTTACGTGGAGGGATAGACTGACGAATGAGGAAGTACGAGAGCGGTGTGGTGTGGATGTAGATGTGCAAGACAGTGTGAAAAGAAACACCTTGAGATGGTTCGGTCATGTGGAACGTATGGGAAGCGAGAGAATGATTAAGAGAGTGTACGAGAGTGAGGTGGAAGAACAAAGAGGGAGAGGTGGAAGGGTGGAGTTAAGAAGTATATGCAGCGTGAAAGCGGTGCTGGATGAGAGGAAGGGCAACAACTGACTAGGGATAGAGGTGAATGGGGGCGATTCATTCATTACCACCACTTCGGGGATCACGGCGTCCGGCAATAAATAGATAGATATATTATTCTCGTAACTTATATATCAGCAATTCGGATTTGGCCGGTTCTGAAATCTACTGTATATGAATTCGATCGCCTATGATAATCCAATTTCAGTCTAGTTGCCGATACCAGTGTAAAGGCGGTGTCACACTAGCGATTTTTCCGTCAATTCTTACTAGTAATTTTGTCTGGCAGCTTGAAAATATAAGTGCCATGTGCATTAAATTACCTAACACAGTCTACCTTCAATCTAGTTTCCGATGTACCTGAAATCAAATATAACATACAACGGTGGTATAGAAGGGGTTAACCACACCCACTCGCCAGTTTCAATGCAAGAATTAACTTCAAAGATTCGAGTCTTGCTTTGTTTCCGAACCCTACTACCGAGATCAAAAGAGTCTGAGTGCAGTTAAGGGGAGATGGGCCGGTATCTTTTATCTATTAATTCATTTGTTAGTTTCCTCGCTAGACCTCCATCAAGCTTAGAACAAATACTAGCTAGACCCCCCCCCCCCTCCCCCAGATAATTTTTTATATTTTTCGGTAGCTTTTCCGGCTGAAGGCCGGTTCCTCTTAACATTTCAGGCTCACTATCGCTCGCTAGGAAGTAATCGACACCTAAATGGCACGAAAGGTCTGAAAATTGACAACGAAATGAGGCGAAATGTGTTAAAATCGCCGAACTAATGGGACGAACGTCTTATAATCTTAAAATAAATGAGGCTTAACACGAGGGAGAAAGGGGACCAGTAAACCACTGGGGACCATCTCCCCAGAATTGTAATCTTCTACTGTGTGATCAAACTCTCTCATTCTTTCTGTAAGAGAATGTTTTTGGTTTGTTCTGAGGTGGCCGTTTTTCTGGTCCCCCTTCTTCCTCGTGCTTAGCCCCATTAGTTTTCAGATTTTAAGACGTTAGCCCCATTAGTTTGTCGATATTAAAACCTTCCGTCACATTTCTATATCAATATCAAGACCTTTCGTGCCATTTATGCGTCAATTTTTCCCTGGCGAGCGATAGCGAGCCTGTAGTTTTAAGAGAAATGGCCTTCGGCCGGGAATGTTGTTTATCGAAAAATGTACAAATTTAAACCACTCTAAGACATTTTAGCTACCTCCCTACCTCCCTAGCTCCCTACCTCTTCCTTCAATTTCCATGTTTTACCTTTTCCAGGTTCTACCTTATTACTGACTTGTGCATATATAATATATAATATATATATATATATATATATATATATATATATATGTGTGTGTGTGTGTATATATATTTGTAAGAAGGGGTGTTGCAGAGAGAGGAAGCTGTTGGAGTGGCTATATAATGTGTGCCTAACGTGTGTACCCCTACCCCTCCACAGATACGCCAGTGTGCCGGCCTGGCCAGGTGAAGGTGTACGGGGTGTCCAAGCTGGAGGACGCCCACGTTACCTGCGAGGTAGACGCCGTTCCTCAGGTAAGCCCTCATTTGTTGTTAAGGGGACAGGGTTATTTTGGAGAGTCTATTTCTTTATATGTTCATTAATCGCTACCGCTCGCCAGGGAAAAATCGACACCTGGATTGGGATAAACGTCTTAAAACAGTAGGCTGAATGGGGCCCAATGGATATAACTCAGAGGGAGAGAGGGAGATAACAAAAACGAGGCGGGCCCCCTTAATGAGAGAGTGGCTGTCCCCGAGGTATAAATCCCTCATATAATTTGAGGTACAATCGGCCTAATAAGTGATGTCTCGGCACCAATTATGTTTTGATCAATAATTGGTATCAGCAATATTTACACATGATATCTGTTTTTTGAGTGAGGTATACAAACACGTTCCTACACCTACCCACCCTATTCAACATATGACAAACATTGTTACAGCACAGAGCGAGCTAAATGTAATGACACCTGAGACATGACTTATTAGCGCGACCATACTGTTGGCCCCATAAATTTGTGACCACTCCCTGATTTTACGTGTGGATATAAAACTCTACTTGTTGTAAGGAATAATGTATTTCAAGATCAGATGCCGATTTTGTTTTCCTGGGAAGTCTTTTTAGTATTATGTGTGCAAAGTGGGTGGGCGAAATGTCTCTGGGCGAACATATGATTGACATACGCGTGGGACTTGTTAGCATACAGTCATTAACATACTGTCATTAGCATAGCAATGAGGGTGAGGGTCCCTAAAGTATAGTTCCTCGTAATAATCACCATTTAACCCCTTAAGCACCATCATGTCCTTCTACCTTTGAGTCCGACTAAAATGTGATGAATTTATGTAGTTTCAGAAGGCATATGTTACTAAGAGGGTTTATTGAGATCGTATTTACCCATTTGAGTCGTAGAGGTAGATTACAAACTAAAGCATATCGTCTAATGGTAACCAGAATATCATGAACATTCCGTTATGGTGGGGAAAGGCTTAACCCCTCAACCCCTTCAACACGATGATGCCCTTATAATATAAGGGCATCATCGTGTTGAAGGGGTTGAGGGGTTAAGCCTTTCCCCACCATAACGGAATGTTCATGATATTCTGGTTACCATTAGACGATATGCTTTAGTTTGTAATCTACCTCTACGACTCAAATGGGTAAATACGATCTCAATAAACCCTCTTAGTAACATATGCCTTCTGAAACTACATAAATTCATCACATTTTAGTCGGACTCAAAGGTAGAAGGACATGATGGTGCTTAAGGGGTTAAATGGTGATTATCATTAAATAAATTATTATTATTATTATTATTAAATAAATATAATCATCTAATGGTAACCATGATATATATATTATATATATCATGGTTACCATTAGATGATTATATTTATTTAATGTTTGCCCCATTAGTTTGTCGATTTTAAGACCTTTCGCCCTATTTATTTGTCAATATTAGGATATTTCGTACCAGTTAGATGTCGATGTTTTTCCTGGCGAGCGATAACGATCCTGTAATATAGTAGTAACCGGCCTTCGGCCGTGATATTTTTCTATAAACACATGTACAAATTTGTCTTGATGGGGGTCTTGGTTGTGTTTGTTTTTGTTTTAAGCTTGGTGGAGGTCAAGGGAGGAAACTAAATACCAATAAAAAGATACCCGGTAAATAAATAAGATTATGAATACGCTATCCCCCCTTTAATACGCTATCCCCCCTTTAATACGCTATCCCCCCTTTAATACGCTATCCCCCCTTTAATACAGCATTGTATTCCCTGGTGTATATGTTCTTATGTTCTTACGTATATTTCAGGTGAGTCGTTTCTTCTGGACGTTCAACAACACGGTGGAGAGCCTGGAGGTGCCGGAGTCGCGGTTCACGGTGGGTCTGGGGGGCCGGAGTGTCGTTATCTTCACCCCGACTTCCGACCACGAGTACGGCACCCTCCTCTGCGGCTCCGAGAACATGGTCGGTCGGCAAGCAGAACCCTGCGTCTTCCATATTATTCCTGCCAGTGAGTGTTGGGAAGTTGAGGCTTGTTTGTTCTGTACTCTGAGTCTTCCACATCATTTCCGCCAGTGAGTGTTGGAAAGTTGAGACTTGTTTATTTGGAACCCTGCAAGTTTTACATTATAATCTTCCACATCGTTCCCGCCAGTGAGTATTGGAAAGTTGAGGTTTGTTTGTTTTGTACAGCTCATTTGAGTATTGGAAAGTTGAGGCTTGAGACTAGATTAATCGACTGATATGGCTACCATTTGGGAAGGATCAGCTAGGGAATAGGTGTGGAAATTTACAGCTCATTTGTTCTAGCCCTTCCACATCATTCCCGCCAGTGAGTGTTGGATAGTTGAGGCTTGTGGATTTTGGTCTTGATGGTATTTCGGAAGATTTTGTCAAGACCAGATTAGTATCTACATATGACATGTACTGTATATAATACCTTTTAGAACCCATTAATCTATCTAGCTATTGATTGTCAGACGCCGTAATCCTCGAGAAGGGGTGGCCGCGAATATATCGCCTTCTTATGTTTCCGTATGCCGAGGCAACTAACGCGATTATTTAGCAGGTACCTGTTCATTTTATTCATCACCTAAAATGGTAGTGATACGAGGCCGCATGTATTTGCAAAACTTTATAGGTCAAACACTAGTTGTGAACATGTGTGCAAGCACCCTCGCCTATTCACACTTTTTTCAACCAGTTCAAGTTTTCCTATAAATCATGTAAGGTAATAATTGGTAATAATTGGTAATAATTCGTGGCCACCCTTCGTGGATCAAGGCGTCTGGTAATAGATAGGTAGATAGATAAATAGGCAGATTGATAGATAAATAGATAGAATAGATAAATAGGCAGATAGATAGATAAATAGATAGATAGATAGATAGATAGATAGAATATGATTGTATAGTTATGTACGCAGGGAAGGCTACCAGACCCCTCCTTCTACCCCTATATCCCAATATCCTAAGTGACTCTAACTGTTGTCCCTCTCCTGATGTCACAGCCAAGCCGGAGGCCCCGACGAACTGCTCGCTCTACAACGTGTCCGCCAGCAGTCTGACGGTGGCGTGCGCGGCGGGCTTCGATGGGGGCCTCAACCAAACCTACGCCATGGAAGTCTACGGCACCAACCCACACACTCTCAAGGCCAACATTACGGCCGATATTCCCAGGTCAGTATAGGTCTTACTTAACCCTCACTTAATTGTTAATATCGATATATTATGACGCTTTCTCCATTCTGATTTTGGATAATACTACTTTATGACACTTCTATCGTGTCAGTGGAAGTCAAAGTGTTAATGTTGATAGGTAGTCCCACATTGATTGATTGGATAGAAATGTCAATCACTATCAATATATCCAATTATTTTACATATGTGTGTACCCGTCCGGCTGGCTCAGTTGATAGCGTGCCTGATTCCCACCTTGAAGGTCTCGCGTTCAACCCCGCTCAGATTGAAAAGTTTTTCTGGGATACAGCCGGCGGTTACCATCTCCCCATGAGCAAGGGGGATGGGTAATGGTCTCTGGTAGACTAAAGACAGCCAAGCGCTTGCGAATCCTCGAAGGAGGAGAGACGGGCGCTATATAAGTAACCAGAAGATTATTATTATTATTATTACTCTTGATTTGTACAGTGTAGCTTAAAACGCACACACACACACGCACACACACCTACATGTCTCCATATATATATCCACTAAAACAAACACTTCGCAGTAACACACACACACACACACACACACACACACACACACACACACAAAGAGAGTGAGAGAGAGATAGCACTTCCAAAACCCAAATCAATAGGATTGAACTCCGAACTGAATGCGCTCCTCAAAACTTTCCACTCAACACTCATTTCACATTCACAACCATTCTCCAGCCTTCATACATCTGCATTCTCATACGGGCTTGAGGGCCTGGAGTAAAAGAGAGCGGACAACTTTGTCTTTGGGCGCCATTTTGGTAAGGGCTGGTCCAATACAGAGTGAGGTTTGGCATCCTTTACCCAACCTTAGCTGTTTCTGTCTGTCTCTTTTACTGTCCTACTTTTCCTTTTGGGGGTGGGATGCTAGGAATCCTCCTCCCCTTTTAGACTTCACCTACTAGACGAGAAAGAGAAAGGGGTGAGGGAACACAAAAGTGGTCTTGGACCCAAAGAATTGGAACTTTAAGTGTTGTTTCTGTTCGGTCTCTGTCTTGAGTCGGCCACCCGCAACTATGGGGTATGTACCTGAGTACATACTGTACATACATACATACAATTATCAAACAACAGGGTGATAGTTTAGTTTTGACTATGCGGAAGGTAGATGCACAAACGTAACTATTATTACCTGTACTGGGTGGTGATGGGCTGGTCTATCAGTGGTGATTGGCTGGTCTATCAGAGTGAGAACTGAGCGATCTCTGCCATACCCATAGCTTATATATTTTCTAGATCTCAAGTGATGGCGTTTCTTCCGTGGATTGACCTCCCAATCTACCAAGATTGGAAGCCAAAGTGTCACATTTTTCCTTTGCCCCTCAACTTTCTCTTCATAATTGCTGAGGGGCACAGGGCCCTGGGTGGGGCTTTGGCTTCCCGGGTATTTCCGCACCCTCCTCAGCTCCTTGCCATGGAGTGGCTTCGGTCCCCCAGGCTTTATTGTGGTATGCAGGGAGGGTTCTGTGGGGGTGCTCGGTTATGGCCTTGGCCTTGCTCGGGGCCTTGGGGCTGTTCGGCCAGGCAGCTTGGGGAACAACAACAACAACAACAACCTTTACTGTAATTATCAAATATTAGGGTGATATTATATTTTTTATTATGCAGAAATGAGATGCAAAGACCCAACTATATAGCCTTCCGTAATTATCAAATATTAGAGATATATTATACTTTTGATCGTGTAGATAGTGAGGTAGAATTTAGATACAAACACCACACTGTTTATTATTATCCCGTACCACTATCGCCGAATATTTTTTACGGGTAGGGCCATAATGTGAGTGCCAAGGGAGAATAATGACACCAGGGGCACCAATATCCCATCTTTTTTTATCATATTTTGGCAACTATTAGACGATTTTATTCAGCTTAGGTTACATCCCCTGATCTTCCCTATTCTTGTATGATTTACCCGATGAACTTGACCTTTTAATGTATCTCCTATCCTTGTTGTCGTTGTTGTTCCCCAAGCTGCCTGGCCGAACAGCCCCAAGGCCCCGAGCAACTCCAAGGCCACAACCGAGCGCCCCCACAGAACCCTCCCCGCCGACCACAACAAAGCCCGGGTGACCGAAGCCACTCCATGGCGGGGGGCTGAGGAGGGTGCGGAAACGCCCGGGAAACCATAGCCCCACCCAGGGCCCCGTGCCCCTCAGCAATCATGAAGAGAAAGTTGAGGGGCAAGGGAAAAATGTGATGCTTTGGCTTCCAATCTTGGTAGATTGGGAGGTCAACCTATCCTTGTATATTTATCTAATGAACTTCCTTGGCCTTCGAGCATATCCCCTGACCCCTATTCCCTTGCCTTCTAACATAATTGTAACGCCTAACCTTCCTTATCCTTCTGTCTTCTAATATACCACCTATCCTCTCCTCGTCCCCTTCAGGTTTGTGGTGACTGGGCTAGACAACGAACTGCTTTGCTTTTGAATATATTATCCCCTAACCTTCCCTATCCCTCTGCCTTCTGACATATCCCCTAACCTACCCTCTCCTCGTGTTCCTTTAGGTTTATGGTGACGAGGCTAGACAACGAACTTCTTTACCTTTGAATATATTACCCCTTAACCTTCCCTCTCCCTTTGTCTTCTTACATATCCCCTAACCCTCCCTCTCCTCGTCCCCTCCAGGTTTGTAGTGACGGGGCTAGACAACGAATCAGAGTTCCAGCTGATCGTATACGCCGGGAACTCTAAGGGCCGCAGCGGGATCACGCGGCTGGTGGCCCTCACGCAGAAGCTACCCGTCAAACAACTCGAGACTAGGTTGGGCAGCAGCAGTGATCAGGAGGGTAAGTTAGCGGTAAAGTCAGTAAGGGTAGAGTCAGTAAGCGGTGAAGTCAGTTAGCGGTAAAGTAATTTTGCGGTAAAGTCAGTAAGCGGCCTTCTAGCGACTTTTAAGAACGGATCAAGCGGAATGTTGTGTTTACATCTGATAACCTTGGTCTGCTCACTATGCACGGCCACAGACAATAATATTCACACCCTAATTAATTTTACTCTCTCTCTCTTTCTCTCCAAAACAGGCCCGGACCCCAACCCCCTGGCCATGGAGGTGACGCCCTTGCTGGGGGTGGTGGTGGGCGTGGTTCTCGTCCTTATCGTCGGCACCATCGTCATCGTCATCATACTTAAGGTGAGAGAGACTTATATTAGAGCCCTATTCTTAAACCTTCCCTCCATGAAACCCTACTCCTTAACCCATTCACCACCATTACGTAATTTCCATCATACTCTGGGTACCATTAGACGATTTTCTTAACCCGTGGAGCCCCGGCTAGTTTTGTAATGTTTGCGCACCAGAACCCGGCCGGTTTTCAAAAAATGGTTTTATTCCAGAAACAATAGCGAATGGGTTAGGAATGAAGGAAAAACCACGAAAAACCGCTCAAAAAGCTTAAAAAATGGTCCTACAGAGCCCCCGAAAACGGATTTTATAAGAGTAAAAAATTGAAGGCAATTATCCCAAAAAAACAGGTTATTGCGCGCTCGCGCGCACGCACGTGGACTTTGAGAGTTTTCAACCATCGGCACGGTTGCGTGGGATACGTATACAGTTCCCATACAAATCTGAGCCCTCTTGAGTGGCTACACCTGAGGTTACGGTCGGCGCAATTAGGGTGACGCGTCAGGCGCGTCTCTGGGGCTGTGCGTTACATACATCGCCGACGCGTCAGACGCGTCGCTGGGGCTGGACGGGTTAAGTACATAATCTATCTTTACAACTTAAAATGGGTAAATACTATCTCAATATACCCTCGTAGCAACAATGTCCTTCTTATACTTCATAAAATCATAACATTTTAGCCAGAATCAAAGGTAAAAGGGCATCATGGTCCTGAAGGGGTTAATGAACAAAATAGGACGAGATAAATTGTTAGCTTTTAAAACTTGTGATACTTCAAGTTCTCTTTCATTAATTAACACTCAGTTGCAATATCTTCTTTCATTGTGGGCTGGATGACACCCAGCGCATATGTCTATAAGAATATAGGGTTAAACCTCAGTATTTATCTTCAGCACTGGCCTGGCAGGTTGTGAGGTAAAAAAAAAGAAAGACACATCACGCAGACTAGAAAAAAAATCCTCTAATTTCACCAAGCGTCTGCATAGTTGCCTCTAATATAGTCCATTCATTATAAGTAGACCAAATTCCCTCCTGTGCATAAAAGGGTTGAATCCATTAGATGTCAATGGTGCAGCTGTTGAACGCGACTGATAATTTGCTATCCCATTAGCAGAGGTGTCACATGATAGTTTGTGTCGTGTGACGCATGTCGAGTATGAGCATGCTGTACAGAACGCCCAGTCAGGCCCCACTCTCGCTAGGATCGTCAGGGCAGGAACTTTGGCTGTAGTCTGTGTAGAGTTTCCTAACTTAGTTTATGTGAGCCGTTGTACTATAAGTATTATAAATATGTATTTTGTTTTCATCTGAGTCAACGAGTTCTATTTTATATCATTAGTTATAAGTATTGTGTGTGGGACTTATATGTAATGATGAGAGGAGAGAGAGAGAGAGATATTACGTAACGGGGACCAGTGAGTGCGCCACGCGGGCAGATAGGCCTAATTCCCTCCTCCCTCCTCCCTTCCTCCCTCTCAGAGCGTGGGAAATCCTTTGTCGATCCCAGATTGAGAGAGAATATGACGTCATGATTGCCAGTGGGCGGTCCTTAAGTAGTTTGAGATATGCCGCTAGAGGGCCGAGTATAAAAAGAGAGGTTCTTGCCACCATTCTTCAGAACTCATCAGGCAAAGCGACTTCTCATATCCCTTGCAACTATCCATATTCTTCCGACTGATGTGAACTTTCTCTACTCTCTGAACAGCCTATCTTCTTCTCTTCTCGTCCCTGTTTAACCTCCATGACCCCTTTGGTGCAGATTTAGTCAGCCAAAGTATTATCGCTTGAGTTCTCACGAGATAAGTGCCTGTTAGATAGCCTATTTTTGGAAGGGTTAACTAGAATAGGATTGATTGATGTTTGTTGCACTCGTATATGCATTTCCCTGTGTGCGATTATTCATGTTCCTGTTTTCTGCTGGTTTAGGCAATGCTAGACTGGGATAGGGTTTCTGAGTTGTGATTTCCTATGAGTACTAGGTTGCGGTTGAACCAGTACAATTGCAACGGAGACGTGGAACGCCTAGGTGGTCTTTCTGACTGTGTACCGTGGGAGTTTAGCACTGTGTTGCGAGTGAGGGCTTTTGCCTATGCCACCCAACACTGTGTTATCTCATTTGCTTGACTTTGAGAGGATCGCCAGGAGAGAACCAGATACTAGTGATCTGGATCTCTCAAGAGAGCATCCCGTCAATTACCGTAATTTGGCCGCACAGTCTTAAGGACCTCGCTAGGCTACGAGCCGCTTGCTCAGCCATTGTCTCTTAACCTTAGATATCCCAGCTAGACTTTGCTCGACCAGCAGATACAGCATAGTATTGAAGCTTCTCCTTATGTATATTATTGTTTAAGCACTATTGATTTCATGTGTGGCACGCTTAGCTACTTCAGAGATTAGTGGCCCACGAGCACAATCTTAGTAGGCTATTGCCAGTGCATTGTCGGAGTACTTCTTCTTAATGTTTGCCATATCCTATTGCTTATTCTTATAATTCTTCTTATGTCAATTTAAAGCCTTTAATTACCAGTGAGTTATTCATTAAATTGCTGTTCAAAATCCGATACTTACTTCTTATGAGTATTCGAGAAGCATCTAACTTATCAGAAGATTCCTTGCTTGATGCTCGAGGACTATTGTTTAACGTAACGTAATAGTGCCGATCCGAAGTAGAGGGTGGGAGGACTTCTTAAGTTCTTAGTTCAAGGGTGGATTACTTCGGCTTCGGCCAACACTATTCTTTAGTGTTGTAGTACTTTCTTCTTTGTTTGATTGTTGACCAGACTAGATAACTCCCGTCTTGCTATTAGTCTGTTGTGTGAAACGCTAGTACCGAGTTCTTGTATACCCCGTTATAGCAGATAGAACTCTGGAGGGTAGTGGCGTTTTTTGTTCGGCTGGCAGTACTCTGGGGTTGGGATCGTGTGTTTCCGTTGTGGCAGCGAGCCATACTCGAGTCCTGTGTAAGAGCCCTAGTGTACCCGAGTGCCCGGTCGTAACAGTCGTCAATTTTATTCTGGGGAACATACGATAACTTTACTCGGAGGGTTCGATGAGATAGTTTACGGTGCTCCCTGAAGTTGTAGAGGCCCTTCTTAACATCTGATACTAGCCAGAACTATGAGGGGTGAAAGGTGTGTGAAAGTTTGTTTTATATATATTATATATATATATATATATATATATATATATATATATATATATTATATATATATATATATATATATATATATATATATATATATATATATATATTATATATATTATATATATATTATATATATATTATATATATTATATATATATATATAATTTATACGGCATATATATATACATCAAACATAACCCCGAAATATTGTCATAGAAAATTGTAGTCTAAAAATTGCCGGTGAATGTTTTTGTGTGAGCGATAAAATAGCCTGTGGTTGTGAATGAGCGAATGGTGTGTGTTGTGACTGTTGCCGTAAACTATTGTGCCAGACGATACCAAACCACGCACCACCACCACCACCATAACCACTCACCACCACCAAAACCATGCACCACCACCACCGCCGCCAAAACCACGCACCACTACCACCACCACCATCACCACGCACCACTACCACCACTATCGGGCGGGTGCCCAACCCCGAAAAGGGTTGAAATAGGGGAGCTATCCCCCCGCCAAAGGCGGCTTTCTAGGGCCTTTCCTAGCTGATGCTGAGAGGATTGGGTTCTAGTCATGTGGTGATGGGCTGGTCTATCAGAGTGAGAACTGAGCGATCTCTGCCATACCCATAGCTTACTCTGACTGTTCCTTTTACTTATATATTTTCTAGATCTCAAGTGACGGCGTCTCTTGCGTGGATTGACCTCCTAATCTACCAAGATTGGAAGCCAAAGCGTCACATCTTTCCTTTGCCCCTCAACTTTCTCTTCATAATTGCTGAGGGGCACAGGGCCCTGGGTGGGGCTTTGGTTTCCCGGGCGTTTCCGCGCCCTCCTCAGCTCCCCGCCATGGAGTGGCTTCGGTCACCCAGGCTTTATTGTGGTCGGCGGGGAGGGTTCTGTGGGGGCGCTCGGTTGTGGCCTTGGCCTTGCTCGGGGCCTTGGGGCTGTTCGGCCAGGCAGCTTGGGGATAAACAACAACAACAACAACCACCACTATCACCATTACCACCACCACCACCATTACCCGCCCCCTACCACCACCACTAGCATCATCACACCACCACCACTCAGAATGACTTAATCTTTCATATCTGGAAGTATTTAACAAAACTTGCAGGACACCCTGTATATACTTAGGTATTCATTTTTACAGTGTACTAAATACTCGATGTCTTTCATTTTCCCCGGATTTCTTTTCTTCCATGGTCTGTAATCCCCCAAGATTGGTGCACGTTACTGTAGTGGGAGCAAGGACGCTTCTTACATTTCATTTTATTTATATCTACTTAATTATGTCAAATCTTGGTTTACTCAAGGACACTTTCATTCCGTTTTCTTTCTATCCACCTAATAATGTCAAATCTGGGTTTTCTCCAGGACACTTTCATTCCGTTTTCTTTCTCTCCACCAAATAATATCAAATCTGGGTTTACTCAGGACGCTTTCATTCCGTTTTCTTTCTATCCATCCAATTATGAAAAGTCTCCATTCACTCGCGATTGTTTTCATTCCATTTTCTTTCTATTCACCTAATTATGTCAAATCTTGCTTCACTCGCGATCGTTTTAGTGCCGTCCATGCTGTCGGACTGGAAGGGGTAGGCTATTACGGGAGAACATTTATGAATAGAAACACCATATGAGGAGGAGCACTCTATTGACGTTTTTATCATCAAATTTCAATGGCCAATATTGTTCCGGGCACATTGATATATATATATATTTGTTTAAATACCCCCAGTCGGGGTCGAACCTCCGACATTCAGAACACACTTTTAACCCACTATACCACGGCGTGATATATCACCACCTCTCGTAAGGGAGATGGGCGTATATATTTGATCATTTATGTATATTTTTATAATTTTATTAGTTTCCTCCCTAGACCTCCATCAAGCTTAAAAAAAGCATCCATTAGATCCCCCTTCTAGATTTACTGTATTTGTAAATTTTCCGGTAGAAATATGTCCTGGCCAAAGGCCGGTTCTTCCAAAATTTCAGGCTCACTATCGTTCGCCAGGAAAAAAATCGACACCTAAATAGCACGAAAGGGCTTAATATTGACAAATAAATGGGACGAAAAGTCTTAAAATCACCAAACTAATGTGCCGAACGTCATAAATTTGAAAACTAATGGGGCTAAACACGAGGAAGAAGGGGGACCAGAAACACCCCCATCTCCCTTAATACTGAAGACGTTTCCTGCCAGAGTTTGACGGGGTGGCAGGAGACAGCTTAAGGGAAGATTTCCACTCCAGGGATATTTTTTTTTCTGGACCCCTTTCTCCCTCATGGTTAGCCCCATTGCTTTATAGATTTTACAACGTTCACTCATAAGTTTGGCGATTTTCAGAATTTTCGCCCGATTTCTGTCAATTTTAAGACAATTCGTGCCATTTAGGTGTCGATCTTTTTCTGGCGAGCGATAGCGAGCCTGTAATTTAAGAAGAATCGGCCTTCGGATGGGACATTTTTCTATCGTAAAATTTACAAATTTATCTCTAATTGGGGTCTAGGGGGTCTAATTTTAAGCTTGATGGAGGTCTTGGGAACAAATTACACACCTCCCCTTAACTCTTCCAACCCTGCTTGTGAGCATATTATTTTTAGTTTGCACCCACATACTTTACTTCTAAACTCAATTAATGAAATCAACAAATACATGTGGCACTTCAAAGACTCGAACCTAACTAAATACTCCAGTCATCTTCCCCCAGTGTTTGTGACGAGGTAGGAGGAGACAGCTTAACCCACCTCCCAACCTTGCCTTTATACCGGCGTCACTTAGGCTGCTTCTCGGAGTGACGGCCCACATAATAACCTCAGCTCCCAGACTGACACTCCGCTCAGCCCGCCCCGACACCAGGGGGGGCGGGGGGCTGACACTATCTTACATTAATCACTCTACTATTACTTTAAAATATGTATCCCTGGATTGTGGAGATGTTGAATTTAAATTCTGGTGGATTTAAAAGACATTATTAGGTCCTGGAAACTAGTTTATATATATATATATATATATAATATCAAATTTCAGCTGGCGCAACATACATATATTTATAATTTTGTTCTTTCATATATTTTTTATGTCATTATGCTTTCGCCAAGATAACAAACGAGTCACCAATATAGCTAATTTTATAATTTCTGTGTACAGTCGTGGTCATTATTTCTGATACATTATGAAGCTTAGACAAATTTGAAGGAACCTCCGCAAGGCAAATAATAATACTAGGAATAATAATAATAATATATTAATAATATTACAGTAGTAATAATAATAATAATTGCAGACCCAGCCAACTCTCAGAGAATATTAATTAGTAAACCAACGTCAGCAATTAATTAATCTGACTGTCTTATTTTGCTGTGCCACGCAGTCGAGCATAATTTATTACTTGCAAAATCCAGTTGATAAATATCTCGCCTTATTAGACTACGTTTGCACCCAAGTAATATTAATACAGTCATGAGTTAATAAGCATAGAGCCATTTAAATCTGTGAACCTTTAAGGGGAGGGGGGGGGGGGGGGGGGGGTGACGGTGACGTGCTTGTTTTCTCTCCTTGTCTCTCTTTCTCTGGCTTGTATCCATTCAGGCCCATTCAGCCTACTGTTATAAAACGTTTATCCGCATTCAGGTGTCGATTTCTTCCTGGCAAGCGATAGCGAGCCAGCATTATATGGAGAAATTCGGCTTCGCCGGAGACATTTTTCTATAAAAAAATTACACATTTATCCTACTGTCAAAATACAAAATATATATATATACTGGCTCGATACCGCTCGCCATGAAAAAACGACACCTGGATGGGGATAAACGTCTTAAAACAGTAGGATGAATGGGGCCGAATGGATATAACCCAGAGAGAGAGGGTGAGAGAGAGAAAAAAAAAAAAACAAGGTGGGCCCCCTTAACCCCTTCTGTACCGGCGACGTCTTTATAATATTATTTTAGCTATATTTGGACGATTATACAGCTTGGGAAGGATATGTGTTAGCTAAAAGGATTAATGTTGTTGTTCCCCAAGCTGCCTGGCCGAACAGCCCCAAGGCCCCGTGCAAGGCCAAGGCCATAACCGAGCGCCCCCACAGAACCCTCCCTGCCTACCACAATAAAGCCTGGGTGACCAAAGCCACTCCATGGCGGGGAGCGGAGGAGGGTGCGGAAACGCCCGGGAAACCAAAGCCCCACCCAGGGCCCTGTGCCCCTCAGCAATTATGAAGAGAAAGTTGAGGGGCAAAGGAAAAATGTGACGCTTTGGCTTCCAATTTTGGTAGATTGGGAGGTCAATCCACGGAAAAGACGCCGTCACTTGAGATCTAGGAAAGACATAAGTAAAAGGAACAGTCGGAGTAAGCTATGGGTATGGCAGAGATCGCTCAGTTCTCACTCTGATAGACCAGCCCATCACCATATGACTAGAACCCAATCCTCTCAGCATCAGCTAGGAAAAGGCCCTAGAAAGCCGCCTTTGGCGGAGAGATAGCTCCCCTATTTCAACCTCTTTCGGGGTTGGGCACCCGCCCGCTAAAAGGATTAATTGAAATAGTCTGTAGCCATTTGATTGGTAGATGTCCTTCCCAGGCTGAATAATATCGTTTAATAGTTGCCAGAATAGAATGCCAAGGACGTCACCGGTACTGAAGGGGTTAAGTGTCTTGAAGCATAACCCCATGGCAGAAATCGGTGAAGCTGCCTTTCTATGCTGCCTATACTGCCTGTCTATGCTGCCATTACTGCCTGTCTATGCTGCCTATACTGCCTTTCTATGCTGCCTATACTGCCTGTCTATGCTGCCTATACTGCCTTTCTATGCTGCTTATACTGCCTTTCTATGCTGCCATTACTGCCTGTCTATGCTGCCTATACTGCCTTTCTATGCTGCCATTACTGCCTGTCTATGCTGCCTATACTGCCTGTCTATGCTGCCTATACTGCCTTTCTATGCTGCCATTACTGCCTGTCTATGCTGCCTATACTGCCTTTCTATGCTGCCTATACTGCCTTTCTATGCTGCCTATACTGCCTGTCTATGCTGCCTATACTGCCTTTCTATGCTGCCTATACTGCCTTTCTATGCTGCCTATACTGCCTGTCTATGCTGCCTATACTGCCTTTCTATGCTGTATATGCTGCCATTACTGCCTGTCTATGCTGCCTATACTGCCTGTCTATGCTGCCTATACTGCCTTTCTATGCTGTATATGCTGCCATTACTGCCTTTCTATGCTGCCTATACTGCCTGTCTATGCTTCCTATACTGCCTGTCTATGCTGCCTTTCTATGCTGCCTATACTGTCTTTCTATGCTGCCTATACTGCCTTTCTATGCTGCCTATACTGCCTGTCTATGCTGTCTATACTGCCTGTCTATCCTGCCTATACTTCCTTTCTATGCTGCCTATCCTGCCTTTCTATGCTGCCTATACTGCCTGGCTATGCTGCCTATACTGCCTGGCTATGCTTCCTATACTGCCTGGCTATGCTGCCTATACTGCCTGTCTATGCTGCCTATACTGCCTTTCTATGCTGCCTATACTGCCTGGCTATGCTGCCTATACTGCCTGCCTATGCTGCCTATACTGCCTGGCTATGCTGTCTATACTGCCTGCCTATGCTGCCTATACTGCCTGGCTATGCTGCCTATACTGCCTGCCTATGCTGCCTATACTGCCTGGCTATGCTGCCTATACTGCCTGTCTATGCTGCCTATACTGCCTTTCTATGCTGCCTATACTGCCTGGCTATGCTGTCTATACTGCCTGCCTATGCTGCCTATACTGCCTTTCTATGCTGCCTATACTGCCTGGCTATGCTGCCTATACTGCCTGGCTATGCTGCCTATACTGCCTTTCTATGCTGCCTATACTTCCTATACTGCCTTTCTATGCTGCCTATGCTGCCTATACTGCCTTTCTATGCTGCCTATACTGCCTTTCTATGCTGCCTATACTGCCTTTCTATGCTGCCTATACTGCCTGTCTATGCTGCCTATACTGGCTTTCTATGCTGCCTATACTGCCTGTCTATGCTGCCTATACTGCCTTTCTATACTGCCTGTCTATGCTGCCTATACTTCCTTTCTATGCTGCCTATACTGCCTTTCTATGCTGCCTATACTCCCTTTCTATGCTGCCTATACTGCCTGGCTATGCAGCTTATACTGCCTTTCTATGCTGCCTATACTGCCTTTCTATGCTGCCTATACTGCCTGTCTATGCTGCCTATACTGCCTGGCTATGCTGTCTATACTGCCTGTCTATGCTGCCTATACTGCCTTTCTATGCTGCCTATACTTCCTGGCTATGCTGCTTATACTGCCTATCTATGCTGCCTATACTGCCTATCTATGCTGCCTATACTGCCTGTCTATGCTGCCTGTCTATGCTTCCTATACTGCCTATACTGCCTGACTATGCTTCCTATACTGCCTGTCTATGCTGCCTATACTGCCTGACTATGCTGCCTATACTGGCTGACTATGCTGCCTATACTGCCTGTCTATGCTGCCTATAGTGCCTGGCTATGCTGCCTATACTGCCTTCTATGCTGCCTATACTGCCTGGCTATGCTGCCTTTCTATGCTGCCTATACTGCCTTTCTATGTTGCCTATACTGCCTGTCTATGCTTCCTATACTGCCTGTCTATGCTTCATATACTGCCTTTCTATGCTGCCTATACTGGCTGGCTATGCTGCCTATACTGCCTTTCTATGCTGTCTATACTGCCTGTCTATGCTGCCTATACTGCCTGTCTATGCTGCCTATACTTCCTTTCTATGCTGCCTATACTGCCTTTCTATGCTGCCTATACTCCCTTTCTATGCTGCCTATACTGCCTTTCTATGCTGCCTATACTCCCTTTCTATGCTGCCTATACTGCCTTTCTATGCTGCCTATACTGCCTGTCTATGCTGCCTATACTGCCTGTCTATGCTGTCTATACTGCCTGTCTATGCTGCCTATACTGCCTTTCTATGCTGCCTATACTGCCTGGCTATGCTGCCTTTCTATGCTGCCTATACTGCCTTTCTATGTTGCCTATACTGCCTGTCTATGCTTCCTATACTGCCTGTCTATGCTTCATATACTGCCTTTCTATGCTGCCTATACTGGCTGGCTATGCTGCCTATACTGCCTGGCTATGCTGCCTATACTGCCTTTCTATGCTGTCTATACTGCCTGTCTATGCTGCCTATACTGCCTGTCTATGCTGCCTATACTTCCTTTCTATGCTGCCTATACTGCCTTTCTATGCTGCCTATACTCCCTTTCTATGCTGCCTATACTGCCTTTCTATGCTGCCTATACTCCCTTTCTATGCTGCCTATACTGCCTTTCTATGCTGCCTATACTGCCTGTCTATGCTGCCTATACTGCCTGGCTATGCTGTCTATACTGCCTGTCTATGCTGCCTATACTGCCTTTCTATGCTGCCTATACTGCCTATACTGCCTGGCTATGCTTCCTATACTGCCTGTCTATGCTGCCTATGCTGCCTATACTGCCTGTCTATGCTGCCTATAGTGCCTGTCTATGCTGCCTATAGTGCCTGGTTATGCTGCCTATACTGCCTTTCTATGCTGCCTATACTGCCTGGCTATGCTGCCTTTCTATGCTGCCTATACTGCCTTTCTATGTTGCCTATACTGCCTGTCTATGCTTCCTATACTGCCTGTCTATGCTTCATATACTGCCTTTCTATGCTGCCTATACTGCCTGTCTATGCTTCCTATACTGCCTGTCTATGCTTCATATACTGCCTTTCTATGCTGCCTATACTGGCTGGCTATGCTGCCTATACTGCCTTTCTATGCTGCCTATACTACCTTTCTATGCTGCCTATACTGCCTTTCTATGCTGCCTATACTGCCTGGCTATGCTTCCTATACTGCCTGGCTATGCTTCCTATACTGCCTATACTGCCTTTCTATGCTGCCTATGCTGCCTATACTGTCTGGCTATGCTGTCTATACTGCTTTTCTATGCTGCCTATACTGCCTTTCTATGCTGCCTATACTGCCTGTCTATGCTGCCTATACTGCCTGTCTATGCTGTCTATGCTGCCTATACTGCTTGTCTATGCTGCCTATACTGCCTTTCTATGCTGCCTATACTGCCTTTCTATACTGCCTGTCTATGCTGCCTATACTGCTCGGGTGACGCCGCCTTTATTTATGGGGGGATGGGTGTATTAATTTCCTAATTTTTAGTTTTTCCTTCCTAGGTCTTTATCAAGCTTTAAACCCCCCCCCCCCCAAAAAAAAAAACAAAAAAAGACCCTCCTTGAAGATATAAGTGTACAATTTTTTATTGAAAAATGTCCCGACCGACCGAAGGCCGGTTTCTCTTAAATTACAGTCTCGCTATCGCTCGCCAGGAAAAAATCGACACATAAATGACATGAAAAGTCTTATTATTGACAAAGAAATCGGGCGAAAAGTCATATCATTGCCAAACTAATGGGCCGAACGTCATAAAATCTGAAAACTAATTGGGCTAAACATGAGGAAGAAGGGGGACCAGAAAAACGACCCATCTCCCCTTAAAATTGGCTATACAATTATATATATAAAGGCAGGCGTTACCTATTTCGGTCAGGTTAATTAGCTTGAATTCACCCTAGCTGACATTCTTCTATCTAGACCCCTAATTCTGCCCTTGGTTGCATCAGGTATTTTCTTCGTCATATACAGTACGCTTGCTTAACCCATTCAGTACCAGGGATGCCCTTTTCATCATGTTTTGGCAACTAATAGGCGATTTTATTCAGCCTAGAAAGTGCCTCTAGCAATAATAAGGCTTCGAACTATCTAAACCAACCCTTTTAACTACTCCAGATCCCTCCTAAGCTGCATAATATCGTGGAATTATAGCTAGAATAAAATATAACACGTCGCTGGTACTCAAAAGGTTAAGGGGAGGCTCCACCTTGGGGGGCTAACTCAGCTTGTGGATCCAGCATTGTATTGTATAAAAGTATTGTATTTTCCAAGATAAATTGCCCAGTTTTGTTATGAAGTAGCCTTCATATAATACCTTCAAATTGGCCATATGTGTTTGCCCACATTCAACATACAAGCTGTGGAAAACAAAAATTGAATAGACGAGTAGCTATTGCGGCCCTAAATATAAAAAAATAAAAATTGCCCATGAATGAAATTTGGGTTGTAACCCACATCTCCTTTTACTAAAGTTGCTTATATACGTATACTGTATAACATCTCTGCAAAGTCGGAAGAATTTGGAGCAATATTCAATGGAGTTATTTATTTTACTAGGTGAAAATATGTGTATCGCGAGTATACAAAAGAATGAATTTAATTGGTATAACTGGTGGAATTTATCTGAATATGCTTTAGTTAGCCATACAAAATTGTCGAAAATGGCGTTCTCTCTCATTACAGCACCAACAGAAAACGGGATCCCAGGAACGTCTGTAGAACTTATTTATTTAGTGTGCGTTTAGTGTTGGTTTTAAGTATTTTAGGGGGACTAGGGCATATATATATATATTGTTTTTTAATATTTTTTGTTTTTTGTTTTTTTTTGTTTTTGTTTTTTTTTGGGGGGGGGGTTATGGATGTCAGATGGGTATATTAGTGTAATGCCCTCGAAAATATCCCGCAACCCCAATAATGTACTACCCGAGTTGACGTCAGGTATAGTGTAAAATAGTCGTTGATGGAAAGTCCAATAAACTCATCACGTGAAACACCACGAGACTATCACCTGGTTCTTACAAATCGGACTAAGGTTACTATACTTTTGTACGTCCGTGGTAGTACAGTGGGTTAGCGCGCGGGCCTGGTTGACCTATGGTGGTCATGGTCACTAACCAGGGTTCGAACCCCACCCAAGGTATCTCAAAACCTGTGGGTTTTTAGGAGGGTTAAACTCCCTTCAGAGGTTCGAGCCCCGCGCCAGGCCCCAAGAAAGGTTGACCCTAAGTGGGCCTGGGGAATTGTCAGGACAGAAAAATTCCCTTCACACCCAGCATTTCAATTAGTTTAGCTTTGTTTTAGTGTTCTCTGGGAAGGATTTTAAAGCCTAAAAACAAATAAATATAAAAAGTGTTATGCCCTGTTTTTCTACAGGTTTAACTTGGGTAATGGGAATTCTAATTGACTGGATATATAAGGCTGCATGCACAATACAACATATGAGGAATAGAGAACACAAAGAAACACATGGTAGCAAGTTACACGATCACGTTTATTGATGTACCACTGCAGAATACTTGTGTAAGACAATATAATAGAATTGAACAACACTAGCATAAGTGGATCTGGATGGAGCCTAGTCTCCCACTTCCAACGTTCAGGTATTAATCTTCTGATCACTGGCTTTGATTCCACAGGTTTATATACCGAAGACCATCAATGTTACTTATAGATTCATATTCACTGTTAGATTTATTACTGGTAGCTCTGGTGCACAAGTAGTAGTTCACAGACTAGATTAGACACGCATATTTTAGAGCACAGGAATTCTAGTAACCTCAGGGAGTACTGATCTAAGTTTTATATTTTTGTCTCAGAAATACATAGAACGCAAATCAGTGGGCGAACCTTCAGATATCACTAGGGTTTCCTTCTAGGTAATAATATCTGGGCATATGGTTGATTACGAGAGTTAGTATCGCCTGTTAAATAATGAACACTGATACACTTAGCGCTTCCTAATTGAATGGTTATATGAATTATACTGGGGCAAAGAGATAGCCACTTCGTAGAAATATTAATTAGTGAATCTCTAAACAGCACAGTAATATGTAGTACTGCTAAAGGGAATCTTGGGTAGTGTCTGATGGGTCTGGTCCTGGTTATCTTGCGTCCATGATGTTGGGGGCTAACGACTGGTTCCGCGGCCGTCCAGGGGGCCCATGTGTGAAGTTCTCAAATACGTGGGCAGGTCCTTCTATCCAAATCTGCCACGGAGTCTGCCGGCTCTGGAATCTCACTCCTGAACAACACAAGGGCAGAGCTAGAAGTTAACTGCAGGGTAGTGACCCCTGGTTGGTGTCTAGCTTTCAACTGATTGGACTGGGGGCGGGAGCTAGATTTATAGGCTCGGTTCTGGACCCTGTAGACAGTAGGGATCTCGAGTCTTATGGACTTATTTGAGCTCTCAATAGATATGGGGACTAGGTAAGATGGTATTTACTGTTGTGGCACATGGCTATAGGATTATAGGAAGCCTTTATATTTTCATATAACTGAGCCTTAGTAAGAGGTACTATTTTGGCTATACTGGAAGTATTTAGGGGAGAGAGACTGGATCTACTTTGCGAGGAGGATGGGGACAGCTGTGATAGGAGCATCTCTCTAGATTGTTCAATCTTCATTCTATGGTATAGCTGAGGTGCTAATTTAGTGATCAGAGCATGCAAGAAAGGTAAATGGTTTATTGTGAGTTAATAGAGGTTAGTAAAGGTGTTAGTCATGCATGGTTAGTTCATTGATAGGAAGAATTCCTGTGCTACCTGGCAATGACTCGAAGTCAAAACAGGGGCCAGGTATACCTCCGCGGGGGTGGGGGTCTCCCTCCTCGGGTGGGCAAAAAGGGGGAGCTGGGCGCCCTCTCTCTGTGATAGTCGTCCGGCAGCTGTGGCTAGGGGCTTGCCATATCACCAGTGTTTGTAATAACCCTCTGTGTATGAGACAGATGTGGGTGTCCTTAATACCAAAACCGAAGGTGCCTTAGCTAGCTGGTTTTACTCGGCTGGTTGTTAATTGTAGGGTTTGCTGGATGTGGTGGAGACTGGGTTGCTAACTCTGCCACATTTATCTGGAAGTATGGCAATAGAAGTTAGTTACTGGCGAGGCGGCTAGCCTCGCACCGACGACCATTGGGTGCAGGGTTGTGAATGGGTTGTAAGAGAATAGATGGCATGCACGGGGTTAGTAAAGTTCTAATGTTGTTCTGGCCTACTAAGGGAAGGTAGGCTGGATAGGAGTATATATATATAAAAAGCTGGAGAGCGTTAGTAACGGACAATTCAAGGATCTCAAGAGGTATGAGAGAGAGGCTAGGTCGGACAAGAGTCGAGAAGCGCGGGTGTCTTAATGAGAGGGGGGGGGGGGGAAGAGTTCAAGGGCTATAGGGAAATTTTGCCCCTAAGGTCCCTGGGCGTGGGGGTGGCATTAGGCTACAATTGATATGGAAGTTTGAAAAGGCAGTAGAATATGTTAGCCAAATGCTACCGGGGAATGCAACTATGGGGTGGTATATGACTGGAAAAGATAGAGTTATGTGATCAGTCCGAGGGGTTATGGATACTATTAGTTGGCCCTGGGAACTGCATTTTCTATTAAATATAAATATACCAACAACAGCGGCAGTTCGTAGGGGTACTTAGTTATTGTTTCGGGGTACTTATGACAGATACTGGTAACCAGGTTATCTTATACAATCTCTGGTTGGGGTAAGAGGTGTATGACACGAAGTAAATTGGCGTAGTGTGGACTGTGGATACGAAGGAGGCAAGGGGAAGACGTATGACAATTGTGGAAAAGTAAATGGAAAAAGGTGAACACAATGGCGGATAAAAATACTTAACCTAAGGATTGAATACATAGATTTATGGGGCGATGGGTCTTCAGAAGCTTAGTCTGGCAAGACAAGATGTTACGGAATGTTAATATTAATACTTAAACTAAGGATTGCATACATCGATGAACGATGACATTATAGTCGTCGTCCTAATAAGGTGATGAAACCTGGTTGATCTGTACTTGGCACAATACGACACAAGGACAGTGCCGCTATGTCGTATCAATGCTGGTGGCAGTTAATATTATAGACTTAGTTACTAGAGGAACAATGCAAGGGGCGACTGAGCACGGGTTACATATATCTATACTCGTCATGGGAAATTATATACGAGGTCTAGGGACAAGCGTGGGTGTTTTAACTTCTAAGATATATAACATCTACTTCTCGGATGTAAGAACATACATAGATATAATTATGGCTGTCTGATGTGTTGGCATTGGCTCAACGTCGGGACAGGGCATGGGTGTTTTTAATATGAATGTATATTCCTGTTCATCATCTTTGTAGTTAGGAGTGTAGGACACGAGGGGGTTAGTGTACGTGAGGTGTGGAAAATGGTCAGTTTAGAAAAGGTAAATGGGTGCAGCCTGGAGCTGCTTAGCCCTGCGGGCTTGGGCCTGTCTGAAATGGCTGGCTCGGTCAGCTGGTCCTTTCGTTCTGTGGACCTTTCCTTTGGGTGTTTCTGTGTGGTGTTCGCTCGTGGCTTCTGTGGTGGGCTTCTTGTTCTGGGGCATTTTAAAAAGGTTCAGTAGTTCATTAAATGGAGGGGGAGGGGGTTGAAGATGGTGATTGGTGTTTTTTTACTCTTCCCTTAGATATTCCTATACCATAGGAAGGATTTTAATTATTTTCTTATATTTTGAGGTAAAGCCATTGATTTCGGGGGCTGATGAGTGATTGGTGCTTCTGAATGCTTGTGTGCCTGTTTTTGTGGGTGAACTGTTATATACAGTATGTTCTTCTCCTGTTACCTCTTTTTCCGTTCTTGTGTTTCTTGCTGATTCTCCCTATTCCATGTGGGAGTAAGGGCTGGCTACTGACTGACTAACTCTATTATATATTATACCCTCTATCGGTTTAGCATATGAGCAAATTACCCTTATATATTACCGGTATTGTATTGTACGTACAAGTGTGGTCAGGAAGTTCAAGACAATGCTAAGAGGAAGAGAGTATGATGCAGTGACGAAACATGTTGGTTAGCTGATCATTTCCATACCGATTTTCACTAGTTAATGCTCACTTTTTTGTTTATATCATTGCAGACCACGAATGTACTTTTCTTTCGGTCAGTCCCTGAAAAATGGGGATGTCTGTATAAAATAGGGATCTCTATGTATAAAATGGATATCTATGTATAAGAAAGGTATCTCTATGGATGAAAATGGGTATCTATGTATGAACTTCGTATCTACAGTATGTATAAAATGCGTATATCTCTAGATAAAATGGGTAACTATATAAAATATGGTTATCTATATAATGAGCATCTCTATATGAAATGGGTAGCTATGTGAAAAATGGTATCTGTATGTATAAAATGGGTAACTCACAATGTATCTCTTTATGCAGATCCAGTGTAACGCCGCAGCCAGACGGCGACTAGCACGGGAAGGCGACGAGAACGGAAAACACCAACAGAACACCAACAAACCCAACCAACAACTACAACAGCAACAACAGCAAACAGGCTCCAAACACGCCAGCTTCAAACAACAACAAGGAGGAGGGGGGGATACAAAAGGGGGTGTTGGAGGTGGGGTAGGAGTAGGGGGGATCCAGCAGACGGAGTTCCAGGGATCCGGAGGAGGTGGGGTAGAGAAGAGGGTGGCCCTGGATCGGTACCCGGGGGATCATCACGGCAATAGTCTCACCTTCCACCACCCGGGGGATCACAGTCCAGATGTTATTGTCTGCAGTGGAGGTATGTCCAGCTAGGCTTCTTCATTTGTAGGGGAGGTTGGGGGTGTTTTTTTATCTGTAGTTAAGGATATTTTTTTCTGGATCCCCTTCTCCCTTATGTTTAGCTCCATTAGCTTTAAGATTTTAAGACATTCGCTCTATTAGTTTGGCGATTTTAAGACCTTTTGCCTCATTTTTGCGCTAGTAATAACTTTTTGTGCCATTTACGTGTCAATTTCAGCGAGCCTGTAATTTAGGAGGAACTGGCATTCAGCCAGGGCATTTTTTTAACAAAAAATGTACAAATTTATCTAGAAGGGGGGTCGGTGGGAAGCATTTATTTAAGGCTTGATAGAGGTCTAACTAAAACAAACATATACAGTAGATAAGTAGAATAACGTCTCCTTAAATTGGTAGTAAAAGCATTATACTGGTGTGTTCCAGACTGTGACGATGTGAATGTGAGCGTGCGGACCGGGGCGGCCATGACGCTTATAAGAGACCACCGATTAGACCACCAACAGCAGCAGCACCTCCAACATCCACAACACGGTGGCACTGAATCCCCAACGCTACCTCAGCAGTGTCAGCAGCACATGCACCAGCAGCACCACCCCACCTCCTTGCCGCACCATACGCCGCAGCACCACGCCGCTGGTGTTCCACAGACTCAAGATCTGCGGCACTACACCTTACCTCTGTCGGGCACCCACGAGTTCCGGCACAGCCATCTCATGCGGGAACCTCCGTACCCAACCACGCCCCGAGTGAGTAGACAGCACCCTGCTTGTCGGTCCTCCCAGAATGTAAGCTCTGTGTAAGGTCCTGCCCGTGAGCCACTAGTGTGTGAAGAATAAGAGATCCGTGACAATAGTGTCTTAAAGGAGAACCCTCATGACACCCCACTAACCCTTTCAATCAGACGACCCCTTCTATACCTAATTAAATGCTACTCCCAGATCACTTTATTCAGCTTACTAGGGACTCAAAAGGGTTAAAGACTTTCTCATGTATTCCTTTAACTCTGACAGATCCCTTCCTAAATTGAATTAAATCTCTCAGAAGTAGCTAGATGAAAACCATTCTGATTGCAAGGGCTAATGGGTGGTGGTGTTCTCCCGCAGATGTGTGGCAGCGCGGATATCGAGGTGCACTTGAGTGACGGTGATAGTGGCACTCCTCCGACGCCTGCGCCTCCGGATGTGCCCGTGCCGCTCATGTTCGTGGGTGACGGTGCGGGCAGTGGGCGGCGGGCGGGGCTGGCCAGGATACCAGAGGACCCGGAGAGTCCTACGGCTGCCCGGCGGGAGAGTGCTGTGTGAGCCAGGACTATCTTAGACCGGGAACACATTAAACATTACAGTCACCGTGTGACCTCTATACATTTATTAATATCTAATATATCGTGTTTATTATAAACTCGCCAATAAATATTTTGACAAACTTTGTGTACGTACAGAGCAATTATATAAAGTTGTGTTAGCAAATAGCTAAAAATAATGAATTCAGGGAGTAGCACTCAAATACTTATCTTGTGTCTATTGTTGTAGATTTACTACAAAAAAACAAAGGGCATGGTCTGTTTTTTTCTAGAATGGAATGCCTACCAAAGCTTGGAGAAAGACTGAAGTGACACACAAGTGAAGCCAAACGTGAGCCATGAAAACCTGCTCACGCTCAACCTCGATAGAACGATGGCCTCTTGGGGTCATTGGTGTAAATCTTAACCACTTCATTACGGGTGATGCCATTATTCCTTATATACCGGCTACTATTAGACAATTTTATGCTTGGAAGTCTAGTAATCAGAGAGGAGTATTATATCCCCATTAATTCATTGGCTATCATAAATCCTTCCGTAACAGAGTAAAATCGTGTAATGTAAGCCTGAATATAATGAAAAAAACTTCGCCCGCACTGTAAGGGTTAACAAGGGAAACAAAAACGAAAAATATTAATGTAGAAACTCGCATCGTCATCTCGGTTACAGGGTTTTCAAGATATATGTATAAGATTTAAGGCTATGAAGTGTATTAGGAAGAATATTGCCTCGAAGTTCGTTAATAGTATTGGAGCTAGACATGAATATTGTTTAAGGGGAGGTTTATTGTATTTGTCATGTATTTATTTATTTATTATTTTTTTAATTTCCTCCGTAGACCTCCATCAAACTTTAAAAATTACCCCCAAGACCCCCCTTTGAGATTAATTGGTAAATTTTTTGGTAATTTTTTTTCCACAGACTCACTATTGCTCGCCACGAAAAAATCGACACGTAAATGGCATAAGAGGTTTTAAAATCGTCAAAATAATGAGGCAAAACGTCTTAAAATCTCAAAATTAATGGGGATAAACATGAGGGAGAAGGGGGGCCAGAAACAAACTCCCCCTTAATGATTAATTGCAAGAAAGTGGTATTCATAATTGGTGTTTCAAACGTTTCTGTGTTGCAATGTTACTAAAAAACGACTAATGCTGAATTTAAGGGGAAATTTCCACTTGAGGGATATTTTTCTTGACCTCTTTCTCCCTCATGTTTAGCCCCATTGCCTTTGATATTTTAAAACGTTCGCCCCATTAGTTTGGCGATTTTAAGAACTTTCGCCTCATGTCTGTCAATTTTAAGACCTTTCGTGCCATTTAGGTATCGATTTTTTCCTGGCGAACGATAGTGAGCCTGTAATTATGGAACTGGCCTTTGGCCGTCACATTTTTCTATTGAAAAATGTACAGATTTATCTTGAAAGGGGTTCAAGGGGGTGTTATATTAAGGTGCGTCCACACTGGCAGCAAAACATGTCAGAAACACAAAATACAACATAGTAGGCAACCACCTGTTAAGTTGTTACAAATATAGTGTTGCAGACATGTTGGTACTACACATTAGTACCAACATGTCTGCAACACTATATCATTAACAACTTAATACGTTGTTGCCGACTATGTTGTATTTTGTGTTGCCAACATGTTTTGTTACCAGTGTGGACGCACCTTTAGACCTGTAAACATCGATATTTAAGTTTTACCAACTAACATACGGTTGTAGTACAGTACGTTTATAAATACATAAAACCAAAGTCAACATCCTCTTCATTCATCAGAAACATTATTCTTGCATTTCTGTTTAGTATCGATATCTACAGCTCCAACTTCCTTATAAAGCCTGAAACTCGCAAGTGGTCAATACATACTAAACCTTTCAACCAGTACTCTTTCAACCAATAAACCCTTGTTGGACTCCCTTCTCCCTCGTGTTTAGCCCCATTAGCTTTGACATTTTAAGATTCGGCCCGTAACACTTTTTGCCCCATTTCGTTGTCAATTTTAAGACCTATCATGCCATTTAGGTGTCGTTTATTTCCTGGCGAGCGATAGCGAGCCTTCAATATTAAGAGGAACCGGCCTTCGGCCAGGAAATTTTTCTACCGAAAAATGTACAGATTTATCTTGCAGGGGAGGTTAGACCTCCCCTTTTATTTTTAAATCTTGATGGGGGTCTAGCGCGGAAAGTAGAAAATAAAGGAAGGAATAAATAGATGGACCAAAAAATAACCACTACCCCCTTAAGGGGAAGTTTTTAATTTGTTTACTAGACCTCCATCAAACTTAAAGGTGCGTCCACACTGGCAACAAAACATGTTGGCAACATAAAATACAACATAGTCGGTAACAACGTATTAAGTTGTTAATGATATAGTCTTGCAGACATGTTGGTACTAATGTGTAGTAGCAACATGTCTGCAACACTGTATTTTTAACAACTTAACAGGTGGTTGCCTACTATGTTGTATTTTGTGTTGCAAACATGTTTTGCTGCCAGTGTGGACGCACCTTAACTCTATCATAGCCTGAAACTCGCAAGTGGTGAATTGTGTGTAATAATGAAACTTCGAGCTATAAGCATGAGTCTTCGAGTTCAGTATCGGATATTCGAACCTCGCGTGATGCCACCATAGCAGACATCAGCATTTCTTTATTAATTTATGTTCTTGTTACTACCCTTAGCTAATTTTAGTCGACATTAACCCATTTCTGTACCGGCGACGTCTTTATTATTATATTCTGGCTACTATTACACTATTTCATTCAGTTTAAATGAGGCCTCCAGCAATTAACAGGCTTCGAACTAGCTTACTTGATCCTTTTTACCACCACAAATCCTTCTTAAACTGCACAAAACCGCCTAAATATAGCTAGATTCTAATTAGAAAGACGTCGCCGGTACAGAAGGGGTTAACATAAATGCTCGGTGTCAGTGGGTTACAAAATGCTCGGTGTCAGTGGGTTACAAAATGTGCTTCCACTAAAACCTTGGATAACGAGAAATCAGTGAGAAAAATGGCATAGAATCGCCTGGTTTGAGTTGAAGAGGAAAGTGTGCGAGGATAATATTCCAGTGAGAGGGGCTTTCAGAATCGCTGCAGGATATTACGTAAGTTATTGTTTTCTTTCAAGTTTTAAAGTTTGTGTTTGTGTGAGAGAGAGAGAG
Organism: Lithodes maja; assembly: GCA_037953745.1. NCBI lineage: Eukaryota > Metazoa > Arthropoda > Malacostraca > Decapoda > Lithodidae > Lithodes > Lithodes maja. The sequence goes on from JBAKBP010022423.1 coordinate 34,839, forward strand.
AGAGAGAGATCCAGTGAGTGAATGTATAATCGAGTGTGTGTGAGAGAGAGAGAGGTAGTGCGTGTGCGATTGTGTAAATGTGCCAGAGTGTGTGTGTGTGTGTGTGTGTGTGTGTGTGTGTGTGTGTGTGTGTGTGTGTGTGTGTGTGTGTGTGTGAGAGAGAGAGGGGTAGTGTGTGTGTGTGTGTGTGTGTGTGTGTGTGTGTGTGTGTGTGTGTGTGTGTGAGAGAGCGAGGGTTAGTGTGTGTGTGTGTGTGCGTGCTCTGTATGTTCGTGCGTTATGGGGTGGCATATTCACACATACCACAAAATCGAGGTCACCTGAGCTATGTTGGTTTGAAATTTACATAACTTCTCGCAAGTGTTCATATGCTGCAGTTGAAATTATGTGTTTTTATCTCCAATTTTTCATACAATAACATATACAACAGATTACATTAATACAAAAGTGCAAGTCGATTTATACATTTTTCTCCAGTTTCAGTTATATATTCTCGCTTTGTTCAGTATTGTGGAGGAATACTAAAGTTCTTGTATCAGCAGAGGAATATAAAGTCGTGAAGGTGTATGGCCGTGACTGTACGTTATTTGTTGGTTTAATAATATACCGGTATATATATTATTTTTAGTTTTTTCCCTAGGCCTCCATTAACCTTAAAACAAATCTTCAAGATCCCCCTCCAAAATTACAGGCTCGCCATCACTCGCCAGGAATAAAATCGACACCAAAATGGCATGAAAGGTCTTAATATTGACAAAATAAAGGGGGGAAAGGTCTTAAAATTTCAAAACTAATGGGGCAAATGTTTTAATATCTCAAAACTAATGGGCTTTACATGCAGGAGAAGGGGGTCATGAAAACTGACATACCTCCCCTGAATTATTATTGAGTACCGGTACTCTATTTGAATTATACATAATGCTTACTTGAACTTTAATATGTTTTATCTTTGTTTGTGCATTTTTCAGAATAACTTTTTATCCACCATTAACAAATCTACTTTTGTTTCTATTTCATATGCAATTTCCGACTGCTCTTTTCCCCATTATTTTATAATTTACGGGTTATGTTATCTACAGTATATATGCATTTTACCAACTGTCACTAGTGTAGTAAGTACTTAGTTTTTTTTTAATTTTCTATTTATGCCACTTTTTACCGCCAATTTGCATTAAAATGTAAAACTTGCAAACTAAACAAACCAAAATTGGGACAAGGACAATATAAAGTCAAATTAAATTATCAAAATCGCTATGTGGAAACAACGCTTACTAAAATGAAAATTATTAAATAAAAGAACACAATCCACCACATAGGGTGTACATTACTACATGAGCAAGTTAATCTGTTTCCCAAGCAAACTAATCGCACATATAACAACGCACTATCGTCACGTTAAAGGAAGTAGTCAAGTTTGGGAAGTCCGGGACGTTCTGGCAAATTTTACTAAACTCTGCATGAATAAAGAAACTACATGTTAAATGTCAAACTTTTATTTAAAATCAAATTTGAAACATGACAAGACATTAACAATAGTACAAAATACAAATATTGATAAGATATCTATACTATTGCAAAATAATATATAAAATACAGTACAGCACTCACTAACGATAGTGCTATCGGGTAGGTACCTGTAAGCATAGCATGCCTCAAGTGACCCCTATCAATAACTACCCTACAAATAACCTACATTTATAGCACAAATAAACTAAGGAAATCGCAAAAGTAAGCAATTGATACTATCGTCAATGAATACATATAATATAAAGACAAATAATTGCAAAATATGAAGTAACAACAGATTTAAACAAAGAGTACTCTTTTATATTTGTACTCCTATTACAAAAATTCAGAACCATTCATTCTTTTAAAACTTGAATGAGGATAATTGATTATCTATATTACTTATTTTGTTATATCCATTCACCGACTAACATTTATTTAACAATTATATACTCTTATAATATTTTAGAATCATAAAAGCTTTTACAACTTGTGTAAGGATGTTTTATCATTTGCATAATACATTTTCATATTTTTGCAGAGGAAAATGCGACGAGGTTATTCGAATATACTGCATCCTATTTTATTTCGCCAATTTGTATATTCATTTATTTCTTTAAATCTATAATATTTATATATTTCATTTGATTTATGTAATTATTTTTCATCAATTTACAGGTTCTGAATTTATGGTATTACTCTTATATTTTAGTTTGATTTTTTTGTATATATTTATTTTGGGGGGGGAGGGGGCTTAAAAAGAATACTCAAGCGAACAACATTTTAACTTTTGCGAATCAGTTTAACCTTTCAGTTTTTCATCAATAATACCATTTAATTTCAGTATTCCTACGTTGGCTAGACTAGCTTTCAGATATTATGACACCAAATCATTCCAATTTTAAGATACCTGGTCTTCTATAAAAGAGACTGTTCAGGCAAGAAGGGAGGCAGACACCAGGGCAGGGTAGGCAAGCAGGAAGGCAGGTAAAAAGACGGGATCATCGCAAATTCACTCCCAAAAAATTATAATCCATCCATTACTGTTCAGCAGTAGTTTTGTTTTTTCTTCTGATAGATTTGAGACAAGCTAAGCGAAGGATAATTGATAGATAAATATGAAACCAAATTTTTTTTTTTTTTTTTTTTATTCTATTTATTTATTTTATTTATTTTTTTTTTTTTTGCTCCTTAGACCTCTATCAAGCTTTAAAAAATTGTGTCAATATTGGGACCTTTTGGGCCATTTAGGTGTCAAATATTTCCTGGAGAGCGATAACCAGACTGTATATTAGGAGGAACTACCCTTCGTCTGAGTAAGTTTTTAAGTTTAAGCCCATGAAATGACAGACTCATTACTATGGCTTTATTTTGTCATAACGTACCGGAATGAAACACAGGTATAAAATATATTTTTATTTACTAAATATACAATTCTACATATGAGTCCATGTCGGTATATTTGGATACGGTAAACATTCGACAAAGGTCCTCGATCGTCTTTGAGAAATCGCTCGTAACATAAATCGTGGGTAGAAGTGTGCCGCAATGAAAGGGTTAATTTGTATTCATATCAAAGAAAAAGAAAAAAACGAATGTACTAATTATATCCGAGCACCTAATATTAACCCAAAAGTACGATGCTATTGAATATGTTGAAGTCATTGTGGGCCAGTGGGAAGGGCCTGACTGCATTAGTGTCAACATTTATATAGAGGGGCGGACACTGAGGGCTGCTGCAGACTAAATTCCTATAGTCACCCCTTGAATACCGTGGCCTCATTTTGTTTAATTATTAAAAAAAAAAAAAAAAAAAAAAAAAAAATATTATTAAGCTAAATTTGTTACCAGTAGCGTCATTTATTTATTTATTTTTATGTTTAGTGTATGCCTGATTCTCTCCTACCACAACGTCTTTCTAATACAACAGCTTCATTTCCCCAGCGCTACTCACCAACACACACAACATTGCCAAGCCGAAATAAGCCACCCTGGTGAGGTATAGAGACTGTCGTGACACCGGCGTGGATAGGCAGGTCTTTTAGTGCACTGTAAATAATCAGGGGTATAAAATCGGAATATAAGATCTTTGGGTATATTGATAGTGATTTACCTTTGTATCCTTATAATATATGGGTTTATTGCTATTGCTCCCAAATTATCAATATATCTGTATAGCCTAATGATATTTTATTATGTGTGTGTGTTTGTGTTTGTGTGTGTGTATGTATTGGAGGGCAGGAGGGAGAGATGTGGATGGATTAGAATTAGATGGATATAGATTGGCAGATAGATCGAGAGAGAGAGAGGGGGTAGAGAGTGAGAGAGGGGGGAGAGAGAGAGAGAGAATGGGAATGAGAATGCTTTAATATCTCTTTTCACTCTACCTTTAACCCTATAATATATCCCCGTGTGGACCAAAAACAATTATGATATGAGGCATGGCCGAAGTATGAAAGCATTTAAAAAGCCTAAC